>CAUYQG010079406.1:0-52657 GCA_963574415.1 Tarsius wallacei | reverse complement strand
AGGCGATCTTTCTGTCTCAGCCTCTCGAGTAGCTGGGACTACGCCATACACCACAATGCCCAGCTAACTGTTGCAATTTTTTTGTAGAGATGAGGTCTCCCATTGCCCAGGCTGGTCTTGAGCTTCTGGGCTCAAGCAATTCCCCCACCTTGGCCTCCCAAAGTGCTGGGATTACAGGCATGGGCCACCATGCCAGGCTAGTTTACTTTTTAAGTGGTGTTTGGAGAACTGGTTAAACAGTCACAAAGGAAAAAATTTGTTGTTTTCTCTTATAAAACACCATAACAAAAAGAATTCCAATTACATTAAAAATTCAAATGTGAAAATTGAAATTCTTAAAATACTAGAAGACATATATTTTTAATTTATATTTATGTATACACATAAATTTCAGAGGCAATGAATACATATCAATTCAGTATTCATAAAGAAAATTGTCTACTTAAGTATTTGTCTACTTAAATATTAGCATTTCTATACAGCAAAACTACTATAGATAAAATTAAAAGCCCATGGACAAACTTTAAAAAATAAACATATTTACAACTATAAGGTAGATGTTTAATACATTAAATACAGGAAAAATTCTTACATATTAATAAGAAGCAAAACCACAATAGAAAAATAGGTCGGCCGGGCTCGGTGGCTCAGCCTGTAATCCCAGCACTTTGGGAGGCCGAGGTGAGTGGACTGCCTGAGCCCGCGGGTTCAAGACCCGCCTGGGCAACTTGGCAAGACCTCATCTTTACAATAAATCAAAAAAATTAGCCTGGTGTGGTAGTGCACGCCTGTAGTTTCAGCTACTTGGAAGGCTGAGGCGGAAGGATCACCGGAGCCCAGCAGGTCGAGGCTGCGGTGGCCGGGAGTGGCCACTGCACTCCAGTCTGGGCGACGGAGTGAGACTCCAACTCAAAAAAAAAAAAAAAAAGAAAAATAGGTCAAGGAAATAAATAGGTAATGTACCAAAAAAAAATTTACAGGTCAACAATTACCATAATAAGAAGCTGGCATTATTTTTAAGAAGAGAAATTCAAGCTAAAACCACAGTGAGAAACTATTACTTGCTTGACAAATGGTCACGGATTTAAAAATTAGAATACCCAGCATCAGGGGAAGAATAATAGAAATGAGATTCCAGCATGGTGCTGGTGGGAGTGTACACTGGTACAATCCTTCCGGAAAGCAATTTGGCAAAAAGCATCAAAGCCTTAAAAATGGACCTATGAGTAGATCCAGCAACTACAGTTCTAAGACATTGTTCTTTAACCAATAAGGACTGGTTAAATAAACTAAGATGCATCTGTCTCCTGTGAAGGTCCTTGCTTAACTCTTTACCAAAATTTAAAACTGTGCTCCTTTGTATAGATTTATATGCATGAAAACCCTTTTCTAAGAGCCTGATGTGGAACGGAATTCTCATTTTTTTGCCTTTAAGCTCCTTATTCTGAAAAAAATAAAGTAGAATATATTGAGCTCTATTTTCTGACTTCTTTTTTTTTGAATCGGAGTCTCACTCCATCACCCAGGCTGGAGTGCAGCAGCATGCTCACAGCCACCCTAGCGCCGACCTGCCAGGCTCTGGCAATCCTTCCACCTCAGCCTTCCAAGTAACCGGAACTATAGGTGTGCGCTACCATGCCCAGCTCATTTTTTTATTTATTGTAGAGACGAGATCTTGCCAAGTTGCCAGGGCTGGTCTCGAACCCCCAGGCTCAGGCAACCCACTCGCCTCGGCCACCCAAAGTGCTGGGATTATAGGCTGAGACACTGGGCCTGGCCTATTTTCTGACTTCTGAATAGGACCCTGTACTATCCTTCTACAATCATGCTTTGCATGTTTTCATATCTTGAATTCTTTATGTGCCCGTCTGGCCTATTCCCACTGAGTCTTATTCTTCTTGGAATTGTCAGAGTATCTAGCATAATGCTGGTTATGTAGAAGGCATGTGGTAAGTGATTTTTTTCCTTCTACTCGCATCCTTTCATACTCAGCTTAAATGTCCTCTCCTCTTTGAGACTAGCTCCAAGCTTCCCCAGGCAGTTACGAGCTCCTTTCTCTTCTCCTATAGCAACCTGTACAAAACCTCTGGGGTGGTGCTATCCTTCCTGAGCCTCAATATTCTGTTTATGGGTCTTTCTCCCTATGAACCATGTGCTTCTTGGAGGAATTTCTTAATTATCCTAATAACTGACTAGCATAGCACAAGGGATATGGTAAATAACCAATTGTGAAACAGTACGTGAATGAATGAGTCAATTAATCTACTCCAACATTTTCTCTATTTTTTGGTTCATAAAAACATACAATTTTGGCCAGGCTTGGTGGTTCAGCCTGTCATCCCAGCACTTTGGGAGGCTGAGGTGAATGCCTGAGCCTGCAAATTCGAGACTAGCCTGGGCAACTTGGCAAGACCTTGTCTCTACAATAAAAATCAGAAAATTAGCTGGGCATGGTAGTGTGCCTGTAGTTCTGGCTACTTGGAAGGCTGAGGCAGAAGGATCACCAGAGACCAGCAGGTCGACGTTGGGGTGGCCGTGAGTGTGCCACGGCACTCCAGCCTGGGCAACGAAGTGAGACTCCAACTCAAATAAAAACAAACAAACCAAAAAACATACAATTTTTTCTTTCAAAAGATTTTTCTCTTCAATGGGATACCACTTTTAGAAGTAACAGTCCTTAGAACCTGGATGCTGGCAAAATTAGAGATGGTAGGCTGTATTTTTAGTGCTTCACGGAACACATTTTAGAAACGTTTACCTAATTCTATTATCTATAGACTTTTATTTGCCCTTACTACTATTTTAAGGAACAAAAAGTTAGCTCGTTGCCTCTTGTGGCTTTTGCAAATGATACAGTCTGGCAACAGTTCACCCTGAGAAGCAAGATTTTGGCAGCTTCCCCATATATTGGAATTCATGATAGCAGTACTCAGCGTGGGATTCCTTGCCTGTGCTCCACTGGGCTTTCTTTTTCTTAATTTTTTTTCCTTCTTGGCTAGACTAGAAGCATAGGAGCCGGTGTTTCTTTGTGCTTTTCCTGCTCTGAGTGAGACATTTGGTTTTCTCTTTTATGTGGAAATGAAAATAAGATCTAAAAGTCTTATCCAACTCTGACCAGGTTACTTGGAGATAAGAAAAGCATACACCTAATATTACAAACAAAATATCTGCCCTGGGTAACATCAACAAAATATCGGATTCCAACAGCAGGATCCTCAGTCTGTTTGGCTATTCTGATTAATCTCACTAATCACTTTGGATGTTTCAAAACCTGAGTAATTCAATTAATACTCAGCAAGGCTGGGTAAATTCCATTTTCATCAGTTGTTCTGATGAATCACAGCACATATCCAGTGAAAAAGGACAATGGTGCATGTATGTGTTTCTGAAGACATTATCTTTGCAGACTCAGTAGATAATGCTTGATACTTAAGAATCAGATAAACTGAACTTGAATCTCTGTTACTTATAAGCTGTTTGAACTTGAACAAGTCCTTTAATTTTTCTGAGCCTCAGTTCCTGTGATGGCAAAATGGGGAGAATGCTTCTCTCTCCCACACAATTGAGAGAAATGACTGTGAAAAAGCTAGAGAACATATTATAAACTGTTAAGTACTATGCAAATGCAAGAAACCATTTGGAATAAACGGAGAAATAAAAAGCCTTTATGGGTCATTATTATGTTTTCCACGGACCTTATTAAGCTTTCAAAAATAGCGATCCTTAACTGTACATATTGAGGAAGAAAATGGAAGACTATATAATCCAGTATATTCTGTCATCTGTGCATGGGGATGACAGTGTTTTCCTCCTTCCTTGTTTTCCCATAATGAACAAAAATTACTCGTATCATTATGTTTTAATTTTTACAAAGTAAAAGCAGCCACGCTCACTTAACTGCGAAAAAGGCCGGCCAGTCCTCGCTGACACAAGGGTGGGGGTGGGCCTTGCACCGCGTCTCTTCCCACTTGCTCTGCTCAGGGACCGACTGAGAGCACAGGAATTCTGCCCTTTCAGCGTCTTCAAACACCTGTCACTCTACTTTGGCGTAATCAGCACCTTGTGATAAGCACCGACTCCACTCAGTCAGGGCACAGTCTGGGTCTCAGCCAAGAAAAATGTCAACCCTTGCTAAGGAAGCCAAGAGCTAACAGTTTAGGGCTTGGGTTACGGTTACCAGTATGTGTATCCCAGGAGCTGGTGTAGCTTCTGTCCCTGCCTGGCGACAGCTCTGAGGATGGGGACATGGCAGCTGGAGTCCTCTGAAAGTACCAGTGTCTGTCATCTGCCTCTGTCTTCTTCTGTCCATTTTTATCTCTCCTGCAGCCCCTGAAATACTGCTCTCTCTGCCTGAAAACTCCTGCCCTGCATCTACCTACCAGCCTGGCTAACATCTCCTGCAGTTACTTTCAACTTCACCCTTGTCCAAGATGGCTTCCTCGCCCCTCTGTCCTCCTATGTTCCCTGTCATCACACCCTAACCTAGACTTTGAGTTGCACCCATTGCTGGGCCTGGCCTGCTGTCAGCTCTCAGTACGTGTCTGCCCAAAGAATGGCCAGGCCCCAGCTGACTGGTCGAGGCTCAGCAGCCCTGCTCCTGGGCCTTCGCTGCACAAATGGCTTTGTTGGAAAAGCAAGAGGAGCTCCTCCAGAAGCCTTCTCATAAGGAACCGTTCCGGCCACAGGCGAGCTGTCCCCTGGAACTCCCAGACTTTCCACTCAGCAACAGCACCCGCACTGCTCCGTGACTGCCCCTGAAACTCTGTTTCCTTTCCATAAGGTGTCTTTGGAGGAAGGTAGTAGGTGCCAGACAGGCAGGAACTGTGTCTTAACACAAATTTCACTTGACACTCAACACATGTGAATTGGCACCTGCATGTTCCAAGTACACAGGAAAATACCAAGATGATAAGACACATGCCCTGGCCTCTTGGATGAGCACAGACTTGAGAGAGATAGACACGCAGGTAACGGTTTAACTGAGTTAGCTATATTGAGGGTATAAGCCTCGTTGTAAGCCTCATTCTGTTTGTGATATCCCTAGACACGGGATGCTACAGCCTTCTGCTGGGGGCTTTACATACAGGGAAATGTACTCAAGAGCTATGCAAATAGGAATGGGAAGAGAACCAGACAGAAAATCTGATCCCCTATACCACAGAACCAAATTTGGCCCCCAGGTATAAAGCTCTCAAAGTACTCCATACTTCACCTCTACTGCTCTGCATACTTGCTACTACCTGACCAGAGTCTGACTTCCTTCCCTAGATATAAACTCTTGCAGCCCTCCTGAGGAGGTCTTGTTCACCATCATGTTCCCAGAATCTAACCCACTATCCAGGATACAAAGTTCAATAAATATTTGAGGAACGGATTGATGCAAAGATGTACAAATATGAAGAGTTTTTCCTAAAAAATTAAAAGAAATCTGCAAAGCATTAACATTGTATTTCTTTAAGTTATCACTCCTGTGTGATGCATTATTGCTAGAACCTTTAAAGATGGGAAAGGGAGGAAAATCTTGCTAATCCCTCAGTCTTCCCAGATCACAATTTCCTGGCATAGTTCCAAGTGATACCAAGTTCACTATCAACTGCATCTCCCATCACTCTTTCCCAAGCCCCCGTTTTCCTGAAGGGCTTCAGAAGCAGTGGTATCCTGTACTATCCAGCAACTTCACATTGTCAGTGTCCCAGCGAGTCTAAGCTGGGACTGACAGTCTGCTCTCTGCCATTGGGTATAGACATGTACAGCTGCAGTTAGGAGGAAAAACAGCTTTGTACCATGAGATCAACCAAAAACAGCAGGTTCATCTTGTCTACTTCTGGTCCCCATTTCTGACTCCCTAACAAAAACCATTTCTCCCTGGTGTTTTTAATGCTGATCTCTGAGGAAGTGTCCTAGCCTCTGTGGTTATGACCATCAGGTGAGAAAGAGACTGTTTTTCCAACATGAACAGACTAATGTATACATGGTAATGTTAGTCATAGTATAGGCTTGTTTTTCAAATACTAGTGGTTTTACTTGGTGAGCCAGGTCTTCCGAAGTCTGACTTCTTTGCAAGTCAACTGCTTTTCTTTTGTAAAAGCTTGTTTCCTTCCACAAAGATCTTGGGGTCCCCAACCGCAGACCATGGAGTAGGAATGGTGCCAAGTTCTTACAAGAACCCCAGACTGCAAGAAAGAGGTGAAGTGTGGATTCTCCATTGAGGTGGGTGCTTAAGCAGGAAAGCACTGACCAGTCACTATGGTTCCGGCACCATACAGGAAATGACATCGAATGACTTTTACAAGAGCAGGATTGTGGTTGTCTAAATGGAAGGTGCAAAGTGAACAGTGTTTGCTCATTCATTCAACAGCCGTTTACTGAGCATCTATCCTATGCTGGGCTCTACAGGAGGGTCTAGGG
Source organism: Tarsius wallacei (assembly GCA_963574415.1). Lineage (NCBI taxonomy): Eukaryota > Metazoa > Chordata > Mammalia > Primates > Tarsiidae > Tarsius > Tarsius wallacei. The sequence continues at coordinate 46,249 of CAUYQG010079406.1, read as the reverse complement.
AGACAATGGAGAATGAGACAGGTAAAATCTCTGTGCTCATGAAACTTAGTCTAGGGGCTCCAGAGACATTCATCCAATAATCATAAATAGCCATAAAATCGCAGCTGCAACGAGTACAATAAGGGAGAGGCACATGGTACCATGAGAGCCAATCCCAGGGGGTGTGACCCATTCTGAAAGGTCAAGGAGGGGTTCCTGAAAAATAGCCTTTGCTATCGTCTGGAAAAATACAAAATAAAGCACACTGCATTCAATTAATCTACAGAATTCATAAATTCCAAAGCTCAAGGAACCGTTGGAAACATTCACCAGCAAGGGACTTGGTAGGTGAAAATTAACTCTTCTATAAATAAGAGACTGGGAGTTCAGTTAAGTCCAGTTGTACTTGTTCACAGCAGAGAGGACCTACAGCTATGCAGCCTGGTTTTTAAAATGCTTATCTCATAAATGTTACACAACAATTTTTTTTCAAAGAGAGAGAGAAAGAACTTATGAATTATTCTCATGATGTGTTCTCTCTTTGGATGTAAAAGATATTAAAGGGAAGATAAAACTATGGTTGGCATTAGATATTTGTTGAACGGGTTCATAGATAAGAACAGACTTTAACAAGGAATAGTCTAAAGTGTAATACTTTGGTTCAAAGAAATCAATTCCGCAAATATAACACAGGGGACTTTTCTTGGCAAATGCTTTTGGGATAAAAACTTTAAGGGTTTGGTTATCCACAACCGTATGTGGGCTAAACAGTATTGTGAAACATCCTAAAAGCTAATATAGTGAAAGTTACACCAAGAAAAGTAAGGGCCAGATCACTAGAAATAATCACCCCACCCTACTCCCTACTGGCTAGACCAACCCTGGAAGATCTGGGCTCTGTTCTGGGCATCATCTTCCAAGAGGGGCACTGGTGAACTGGAAGCATCTATAGGCGGGTGCTGAGTCTGTGAACAATGTGAAATGGGGAATGACTGGAGGAACCAAAATGGACAGCCTGAAGAAGAAAGGACATGGGAACCTCTTCTAGTGTTTGAAGGCCTGTCATGAAGGAGAGGAGCAGCTTGTGCCATCCTGTCTTCAGGCCTATTCCCAGCCAGTCAACACCTGGGATTCCTCCTTGGCAGTGGGGCTCTGATTCCGCTTGCCAAACGCTGCCCACGTGGGTCCGTGGGATAAGATGCAACTATATGAACTACAAAAAATATACACAGATATATTGTGGTTAACTATGTTTGGGCAAAACTGCACTAACAGGATTCCTTAGAGTATAATGCTTTGGAATCTTCAAATGCTAATATCACTGAGAATATCCAAGGTAGAGAATTTTCTGATCTTTGTTGACCCCCAGAATCCTCCTGTGGAACTAGTATTCACTACCTGCGCACCTGTTCTAGGAAACTTGATGTTGGCCTTTTTGTTTTTCACTAGACTTGGCATTCATATAGGAATATGGGGGCAGGAAATGGAAGGTTTTGACATGATGCCTGCCTTCAAAGACATCTTCATCCTAAAGAAGAATGACTGTTACCAAGCCTGAACTGGATGACACTGGGGGGAATTTCACGGGAGATGACCACCTTGCAAGTTCATTGGATATTTGTGTAGTCTGCCTCAGAATAACATGGCACCATCCACATTATATGAAGCAGGAAGGGACTAAGCAGTGGCCTTGTCATCTCTGATTAAAGACCCAGAACTTTGGGAAGTCGTCTTCATTGCGGACATTGTTCAATCCCAAGACTCTCTCATCTTTCTTAAAACCTTTCAATTCTATTACGTCGATTCATTGCTAAAGTATGTTGCCACCCTCTCAGAGATATTAAAATGCCTAGAACTTCGTAAATATGTGCCTCAAATTTCCCAGCTCATTCTACCCACCCCACCCCAGACATGTAGGAAAGGAAATGAAATCAGTATTCTGTTCTGTTTAACCTGGAATGAATTGCAACTCAGTTGCAAGGCTGATAGATGCCTTGGTCTTGATCTTCTTCTTTTTGCTAACGGGTGTCAGTAGAGTACTAAGGACCAACAGGATCAGTCTTCTTACTCCTCCTCAACTATTGGGTAGAGAAGAGGAGGAGAAGGGATGTGGCCACTTAAGCCCTCTGCAACCTGGCTGAAGACCAATACATGGGAAAGGGCCACATGCCTCAACAGATGCTTAGGAAAGAGATATAGGTAGAGTGAGACAGCACAGAAGGTCCCGAAGGAGACGGCAGTTCAAGTCAATATTCAGGTAGAGAGGAGAGTACAGAGAGCGGGGTCTAGGGGCCTTGGTTACCCCTGAGTACACTGTGTTCCCTTCTTTCACTGTACTACAATTACATACACACCCTCATGCACAGAGATGAATTTTTAATTTCTTGATCACCTGGCAACTTAGTTCCACCCTAATGGTCTTCCTTCAGTTAGCCTTGATTGTTGCTGTAGAAAACTAAGGCCTATGGAAGAGAAAGATTTAATGCCCTGCTGAAACCTCTTCTTCAATAAAAAGGAAAAAGTGACTTGTGCTCCCATATTTCTTCCCTGAAATAAAAACATTTATAAAGGTTTCCTTGACCACTGAGGAAAGAAAAATATGTTTATCAGTCTGTTTAATCCCTGCGGACTCAATGACCATGCTGCCGAGGGGCCCCCAAACTTCCTGTCTCGGTAGATGTGATCCTCTGAAAGTAAAATTAGCCTTCCTGCCTGAATGCACTCACTGCTTTTCAAACATTTGTACTTCATCAGGGTTGTTATAAATAAATTGTGTCTTGATTTAGGACACATCAGCTACTGTTGCTATTTCAGTGCTACACTAGCAGCCTAAGCTTTCACTGAAATAGCAGTGACAAGGAGGAAAATGCTAGCACAGGAGTGTGACTTACCGGTCCCGAAGCTCTCTTCCCCACAAAGGGACAGTTTGCTTGCATCCATCAAATTCCCAAAAAACTTCCAGCCGGTTGGAGTCTCATACAAAGCAATCTTTGTAGCATTAGCCACCCTTCAAAGGCATGAAATCAAAGTTACATCACAGCAGGACTGTTAGTGTAGCCATGTGAGGGATGGAAAAAACGCAACCGTTATTGTAATCAAGGGTCCCATTTAGCATTGCTCTGAGGTAGACATAATTCTGAGATTGGTGGAAAATCATAAAATAAAGCTTGTATACAATGGGCTATTATGTGTGGCTTCAGAGGAGGGAGAAGAAGAGGAAAAAGAAAGAATTAATTCAGATCATGGAGTTCAGTATTTTAGAAGAAGCAACAGTAGTAAAAGGTGCAAGGGCTGTTTTTTTAGGCTCTTGTATAAACCATGTGTTTAGGATACAGACTACATCTATCACCATTCTATAAAGAATAAAAGAAGACATTTTGATGCACTTATAATCATGGACTGGGTCTAGGGGATTGGCATCTTACAGAGAAGGAAACAGAGCCCAAAATGTAAAAGGAGCAGACCAAAGTCACACAGCCACAATGACCAACTGCCCAGGAGTCAGATGCCCAGTAAACATTCCTTTTATCTCATCAGAAGACCCCACAGAGAAAGGGCCCAATGGGGTCTCCCATTTGCACCGGCTTCACCCACACTGTTCAGTGGTCCTCCTCTTTCCCTTCCAACACATATTTTACTTCTCCCTTGTCATCTTTAAATTATTTAAAACCTTTGAGTGGATTAAAAAGAAATTCCTTTCCTTTAGAACAGGAAAAGTTACCTGATAAGTTTCTTTCACTGTTTTAGCGAGATGTGCTTCCCAGAATGCTTGCCTTCTTCCTAGCAAAGCAATGTCAGCTTTGGATTCTAACATTTGAGGAAAAGCAAATCTATGACTTTGAAAACTATGAAGGTACGATCAATTTTTATCTGGGTAATGAGGCATTTCAGTTGTATTTCGATATATGGATTATCAATTTTTCCAAAAATTAGAATTAAACTGTTCTTAGATGACACCAAAAGTATTTCAGGACCTGACGGGTCTAATGTATGACAGCATAGCCACAAACTAGTTTATAACTTCAGATGCAGGATCTCCAGGCAAAAGCACTGGGTCAGAATTCTAGCTCTAACTTGGCTGTGGGGCCTTGGACAGGACTGGTAACCTTTCAGTTTCCTCCTCTTTAAAATGAGGTTTGCTGAAGGATCAATTGAGAAGGTGACTATAAAGATCACCATGTGGATATTATCATTATTTTCTTGTGAGCTGAAGCAAAGTGAGCAGGAATTCTGTAACCAACTCCTTTTCAACAGGAAATTATTGCATGGCCCCACGGGTGGGAACAAAGGCTCTAGGTTAAAAAAAAAAAAGTGGTACATATACACAATGGAATATTATGCAGCCATGAAGACGGACAAACCTATGGACTTTGCAGCAACTTGGTAGGATTTAGAGTCGATCATACTCAGTGATCTACCACAGAAACAAAGGACAGAGTACCATATGTTCTCACTCATAAGCGGACCTTGGACAGTCTTATCATAAGACTATCAGAAAGGGATTGGCAGTAGTGGGAAACTGTCGGGGGGGTGGGACTGGTAGTTGAGGGAAACTGCTCGGAGAGGGAGGGGCACACCTCATCAACAAGGGTACCTGCGTAATCAATGTTTGTACACCTAACCCTGAATTGTACCAAACATCTTTATAATTAAAAATAATAATAATAAAATTTAATTTTAAAAAATAATTCTGACAGTCATTTACTAGCTGAGTGATCTCAGGCAAGTTACTTCTTTTGTCTTTTTGCTTTCCCACCAGTAAAATGGGATTCCAGACAGAGTTTACCCAATGTGGTTTATTTGAGAATTAATGACTTAAAACATGTGTTTAGTGTCTACAACAGGGTAATTTTCATATTCATATTCATATCAACTGTTATTACAAGAACGTGTAGATAGCCTACTTCCCTCCCAGACCTTGACCTTTTACTCATTCATTCATTTATTCATTCATTTTTTAATCTCTCATTCAGCAAACATTTCCTGGGCATCTGACATGTTATAATTAATATTTTCCCTGGTCCACATTTGTTATTTATTATTTTTGTTTTTCTATTTTTTAGATGTGATCTCATAAGCCACCTTAAAGCCTTTGTAGAATGAGGTGATATATAATAAACAGACAAATATACAATTAAGCAAATCTAAGATATCAACTTCATTGTCACTGGTTTCTTTCTATCTCATAAACACCAAATGTAAATTATTCTAACCTATTTGAGCTTTCTGTTTCAGATTTTGGACAAATGAACATTCTGTGTTTGTGTGTGCAGGGGATCCAGTTCTGCTGAAACTCTGAAACTACTTCAAACAGCTCTTTCACCCAAACTTCATGCATACTGCTAAAGGAACGTGACCTTCTAGAATGATGACTTCAGTACAAAGACGTACCACCCATTCATTTATTCATTACAATCCAATCATTTAAGAAAAGGATTTGTATGTGTGTGTCCTACGCTGGTGCAAGGCACACTATGGTCAGGCAGGGTCTAGGGAGGTGAGTAAGACAGCCCTTTCTCTGCAAAAGTACACAGTCTAGCCAGACAGCCAGGCAGGAAACAGGCTATCAGAACACAGTACGATAAGTGTCAGGAGAAAGGGGTGCATCTAATCCAGAAGAAACTTCACCCATTCCCGTACACGAGAACCACTCAGCACACACAATGCATCAGATGCCTACACAGAAAGGGAAGGGACAGTGAAGGGCATGGTGAGGACCAAGGTGACCCGAGACAGGGGTCTGAGGGGATGAAAAGACCTACCGGTCCAGAGCACCACTCGTGGGCATGCTGCGTGCAAAGCCGCGGACCCCGGTTTGCTGGAAATAAGGAATGCTGGAGATGTTGGCAGCAATGACGGCCACAGAGTCTGAAGGGTTCACAAAGAACCCATGCTTGCCCAGAATCATGTTTCGATCCTTTGGGAGAAGGGAGAGTCAAAGGAAGACCTTTTAATCAAACTGCTGAAGAAATCACAAACTCTCTTCCATGGAGGTTTTGTAAAATTGTAAAATTTAAAATTCTAAAGTTTAAAACTAATACATTGACTCATACTGCATTTTAAACACTGGAGTTTATTTGTAATGGGTTTATATCGTACTATTGGGCCAACCTCCATGCCAAAGAGTTAAAACTGTTTTCAATTACAGTGCAAGCACAAACTCCTTTTGAGCTAAATACTCTGTTCTCCCTCCAGAGGCCAGCTAACTTTAACCTCTGAGACCTTTTCCAAACTCTGGAACCAATCAGCTGTCTCCCAGAGGAGGACAGAATGCAATGAGAGGAAATTGTTGGTTGTTTACACAGTTTGGTAGGTCTACCAGGCACCCTCTGAGGAACAAAGGCAGATTTCTTCAAGGAAAGGCTTCTAAATCATGGCCCCTCCACTGGGTACTGGACCCAGCAAAAGATGCTGCCACCTTCACTGCTTCCTTGGTGCCTGGCACACAATCACACTCAAGTAACAGGGAGCATAGAGGGAAAAGAACTCCCAGCATGCACTGTATCACAAAGATGCATCACAGGATAACCTCTGCTAGGAAACCCTTTGATCTCCCAAAATTTTGATAAAGAAAAACATTATTTTTCAGGAAACAGTAGATTCTAGCTGATGGCAAAAAACAAGAGCAGCAGGAAAAATATATCTTCAACTAAGGAAACGTGAACAGCACCTACTATCTGTGAGATACCAGGCATACAAACCTGTCTAAGACATACCTTTCTCTTGTCTATTACATATCACCAATGTAAACAAAACAGTTTATTTTATAAAAATTAGAACTGTAGAGAGGAAATAAAAATGTTGACTCTTTCAATATCACCTTCACACCTGCTATAAAATTATAGTTTCAACATTCTGCTAATGTGAAATGAATGTGTGGGTATAAGACCAAAACATCTTCTAGAAATTAAATCAATAGCCAGATGCTGGCTGAGAGCAGAAACCTTAGGTCAGGTATCTAGAACTCACCCAGGTCTTCAAGTCCTAATTATTATAGCATAATCAGGACCTAATCGCCCTGCCACTCTGAAAAAATATGACTCTTAGCAAATTGAACACACAGGTTACACTTCAGTGACTCTAATTTCCCCTCAAAAAAGTCTTCTAATAATTGAGTTCTGACCTCAGGTACAACAGAGGATGCTTGCCAGTCCCTTCCAGGGCCTAGAGGAAACAGCCATTGTTTTCCCCATCTACGGGATCAGGCCTGGCCTGCACCACAGTTTGCCTAAATGCACTTGTACCCACCCCATCTCCATCAAAGGCGGCCCCAAAATCATGTTCTCCTGACTTCATGGTCTCCACCAGGTCAGCTGCGTAGGTGAGGTTGGGGTCAGGGTGATGGCCTCCAAAGTCCTCCAAGGGAACACAGTTGACTGCCGAGTTGGCGGGGGCGCCGAGTTCTTCACAGAGAATCTTCTTTACATACGGTCCCACAACTACAAAAGGCACAAAAGATGAGGATGGAGAATCAGAAAATGAAGCTTCTTCAAGTATGTGAGGATGTAGGGGTGAGATGGATGAACTCCGGAGATTCAAAAAAACAGCATGAGAAACGACGAGACCATCTGAACTACATTCAGGGGCTGGTGGAGAAATAAGTCTGCCTGGGGCAGGAGGTTCTAGAAGAAGGAGCGATGAGAGATTAGGTTGGAAAAGGGGCCATTTCATGAAGGAAAGAGTGGAGGAAGGGAAGGGAACGAAACACTATGAAGGCCACGAGCTTCTCAACCATTCTCTCAGTCGGTCCTTCAGGAAAGCCCACAAGGTCATACAGCTTAGTGCTTAAGAGTCTGGACTCTGGAATCAGAGTTGCTGGGTTCAAATTCCAGCTCTGCTCATCACCAGTTATATAATTTCGAGAAAGTTATTTAATCTCTCTGTGCCTCAGTCTCTCTCATCTGCAAAATGAGGATAGTTCACCACCTACCAGGGTTGATGTGAGGGTTAAATGGGTTGATAGGACGCACTGAGGACGGTCTAGCATATCTGCTCTAAGTGCTGACATCATGATTATCACCTCCAATTTATAGATAAGAAAACCGGTATTCTGAGATAAAGATATTTGCCCGAACTTATATACAGCTAGGAAGAGTGGAAGTTGGGATTCAGAGCTCTTCTCTCTCTGTGGTAACAAGCAATCTGACAAACTGGTTGGGAAAAAACACAAACAAACAAAAACCAGTAACAAGAACAAACAATAGGAGAAGCCAGTCACATACGCTTATGGAGACATTGTATATAACGACCAAGAATGTGCATCTCTGAAATGCCGAGAACGTGAATTCATCAAGGAAGGTACTAACCCCAATGCAGCATATGCTGCATAGGTCAAAACAGTGTAGAGTTAAAAAACAACAACAACAAAAACAGTGTAGAGTAAGTGTGTCCTATGAGGAGCCCATGTTAGCAGCTTATGGACACACCACAGAATGAGGTCAAGGCAGCCAGGGTCATGAGGGGCATAGAAACGGACGCATTAGAGGAACAACAGAAAGACCTGGAAAAAAGAAATCCACTTCCTGACCAGCATCTCTTACCCAGTAGCCCCTCACAAGCCCCTTTCTTCAGCCAGCCTAGGGTTCTCGTCTCCTCCTAATGTGATATCTACTTTTAAGCCCTCAGGCCTTTGCCACACCAGTGACTCTGCTGGGAATGGCCACTGCTTGATTTTTCCATCACCCTAGATCTTTCTTTCAGAAAAACTGAGTTGGCTGCCCCTTCTTCCAGGACACCTTTCTTGATACCCCTGCTCAGCTATGCCTTCTTCCAACCTCAAAGAGAATACTCGAAATTCTAACTCTCATGCTGTTGGCCTGACAGTGGTTGGCTTTTTACCCATCTCATCTCCCCAAACATTGCAATTCTTTGGAGGAAGTCATCGGCCAAGTCCCAGCCTATTCCCCAAGCATGCATGTAAGCATGTACATCATACCTGTCTGTAGAATGGCTAAAAATGACAGAATTGCTTTGGTCTGAATACGGAAGTAGACTCATTCTGTGGAACTCCAGGGGGCCAGCTGGGACCCCAGGGGAGAAGTTCCAGGGATGGAGGATTTCAGCCTACCAGGAGATTTTCTAATAGTGGTTTGCAGTGTAACAGGAGGCCTTGGACAGCATCATTGAAAGGGTTCAATCACAGGCAGAAAGTCTTCCCCATTCAGGCAGATGTGTGTGTGAATTCCCACACAGGGGAAACTCCTTGATACACAAAGATTCTAAAATTATTACAAAACATAGAAACCCCCTACGTCCTTAGGAATTCCCATATTCCTACATGTGAGAAAATCCCATGGCTGTGGTTCACATTGATGGCTGCATCTCTACTGACCTGACCACACAACCCACAGAAGAAGAGGAGAGGGATATACACATCCTGTTTTTCCCAAACTTAATCCTCAGTCTGTTATTGCCCTCTTCTAAGAAAAGGAGCATGAGGGGGCAGCTGAGGAGGGTGTGGGGCTCAGAAGCATGTTTACCACATCTAGCAAGTGACCGTTCCTCTCAGAAACATAGGGGGGCGTGCAGGAAGAATGTCAGGTATCTTCTGAGGGGGAAGGCAACAACAGTTGTGTGTGACTCAAACCCTGATGCTTAATGTGGAAACACTGACCTTCACACCAGCTTACCAGGAGGAGCTGTCCCTACTATTTTTGCTACGTACAATTAGACTTTTATGTGTCAAAGTCACTCTGAAAAGGTTGCAAAATAACTCTGTTTAAAAACCATCACCAGGCTCGGTGGCTCAGCCTGTCATCCCAGCACTTTGGGAGGCCGAGGTGAGTGGATCGCATGAGCCCGCGGGTTCAAGACCAGCCCGGGCAACTTAGTGAGACCTTGTCTCTACAATAAAAATCAAAAAATGGCTGGGCGTGGTAGCATACACCCGCAGTTCCAGCTACTTGGAAGGCTGAGGCAGACCGTGAGCGTGCCACTATACTCCAGCCTGGGCGACAGAGTGAGACTCCAACTCAAAAAAAAAAAACCAACCATCAGAGACTTGAGAAAAGACTTAGATACACACAGAAGAAGCAACTTCCTGTCCTAGAGAGGAGAGAACTGAAGAGGAATGACTCCATACCTCCATGCATGGCATCTATGCGGATCTTGAGTCGATTTGGACCAGAGAGTAGTTCTTTCAGTGCATTGAAATCAAAGATGTTTCTCAACATTGAGGCATAAGCTTCCACTGAATCCACGATTTCCACTGTGAGAACAAGCAACATTAAAAGATGGAAGGAATAAATACGCTCAGAAATAGTACACTCTGAAATGACCAGCCATTTTAAAAGGACGATTATTGAACAGCCCCAATATCTCAGGGCTGTTAAATGATGTCTTATTCAAGACTAACAATTTTCCTGAGAGGTAAAAGTTATTAGTCCTGTTTTATAGACGAGGAAAGTCAAGGGCTGAAAGGTTAAGGAACTTGCCCACACAGCTGGGATGGGCCACAGGGGATTTTCAGCAGAGGCTGCAGAAATCCTGCTATATTGCCATAATGCTTCCCCACCCACCTCCAGGTGAGGCTTATTTTGGTGTCATAGGTGACAGAAGATGTAATGTCTACTTTTCTTTCCTTTTCTTTTTTCAGGTCCATTGTCATCAAGACTTGATGGTTAAAAAGCAAGAAAAAAATTATTTGAGTGAGTCACTTTTCACTTGTACTACTTAAGGAATAAAACAAATATAAGAACTTGGTATTGTTGCTGTTCTTGTCAGATATGTTTTGAACATTTTCAAAACATGGAGAGCTTAAGAAACTCTCTATTGGTATTTTCTGACCCCAAGATTGAGTCTTTGAGATGCACCTGAGTGTCACTTTCCCTTTGTTAGGATGCAACTGTCAGTTCTTGAGGGGGAGGGTCACATAAAAAAATGCATTTCATAAAGATGCAGTCCAGAAGGAAGAATACATTTTAGGATAAAGCCAAAATGCAAGCCCGCTGTCCATCTCATCCTTATTTTTTTAGTATGAATAATTTTATAAACATTTATTCTGGCAACTATTGCAATTCAACAACAAAACAACCACAGCTGCCTATGCAGGGAGTCTCAATTTAGCCCTTCAAAGATTATCTGATTTTATTGGTTCAGGAAAAAAAATTGGAAGTCCAGGTTTGGGAACCACTCACACCTGAGTGTCAATCCTGATTTGACCGCTCACTGACTGACGTTGAGTCTGTCATCTAATCCCTCTCAGTTTTGTTTCCTCATCTGTACATAGTGAATACCCACAGGGCTGCCCTCACAGGGCAACTATGAGAACAAGATGGAATAATGCAGGTAAAGAGGTCACATAACAAGAGGTCAGTAGACATTACCTATAAACGTAATCTTACAGGTCTTCCAGTCAAGGCCATTTTACAGGCATGAAAACTGAGGCCTTGAGAGTTGGAAATGACTTACCCCATACCAAGCGGCTCATCCCTGGCAGGGCCCAGAGAGCCCAAGTCTCTGGACTCCCATGCCTGATTCCACACCTGTTGATTAATTAATGCCTGAAAAGCTTAGTGACCACAATCTTTCCCTAGCCGAAGACCTACTTTATTAAAACCTTGGAAGGAAAATTGCTCGAGTTGGAAAGAGGAGCGGGTGGGAAAAGGAGGAAAGAAGACATGCCTGTGAAGGGTTTGAACTTGTTCTCCAGGTCAAACTGCTGCTTTCCCAGAACGCTAAGGTCGACTTTCAGGTCAGGGCAGATTGCATATTCTTCGATTGTCTTGCTGATTTGGAAAATTTTATCAGTTATTGCTTCTGGAGCAGGACCTGGAAATCAAACAGCAAACAGTGGGTCATTTTGTGCAGCTGCTCATGTGAAAATACAAAAAAATCCAAAGCTCATCAATTCCTCATCCCTAGTCCATCCATCGGCTGTTTCATCATCCCGGCAGAAAAGTGTCAGGACTTTTGTAAAAGAAAATGCCATGTGAGTGATGGTTTGGTCACGGCTCTTCATATTCAGGTACAGCAGAAGGAGAAGCATTTCACTGTCACCAAAATGAAGCAGATGGCCTCCCCATGCAAAGGATCAGAGCCAGAACCCTGGCCTCTCAAGGCTTGGGGTACTGGCATATCCTCTGAATATAAAATTGCCTGTCCTCAAAATGACAGCAAACTCACCTCCATTAGAAATGTTGAATTTGATTCCAAAATCTCCATTGGGCCCTCCTGGATTGTGGCTGGCAGTCAGAATAATCCCACCAATGGCTTTGATTTTTCTAATGATACAGGACACAGCAGGGGTGGAGAGTATCCCATTCTGTCCAACAACCAAGCGACCAATCTAGGAGAAGAAACCCAGAACACACCCTTTAACATGAATGAGTTCAGAGTCACTGGACAGAAACACCAGAACTGCAGGCAGATGGTCAAAGAAATGTTCTGTTGGAAGAGAAGAGATTTTGTTTAATGGACAGGTACAGTTTGGTTGTCTCCACCACATAACGGAAATAGGACCAGCATTGTTGAACAAAGCCATTCCTTCAGATACTTTTGGGGATTTTGTAGCTTTAGGAGAGTGTGTGGTCTGCGGGTACTGTAGGGCTCTGGCAAGGAAACAGCATATTGAAAACAGAGACTTTCCAGATCAGGTACATAATTTGGAGACACTGAAAGACTGTGAGACAGCCCACAGTTTTATCCAATTTGATCATACTTTCAATCCACAATGGAAGAGATGATACAGATTTAGCTAAATGGATTCTACCCAAAGAGAAGGTTTTTAGAAAGGAAATTAAAAAAAAAAAAAAAGTAAAAAGGGCAAACTTTATATCAGAATAGCATATGCCTCTTATAAATTTACCTTTCCAGTCAAGCTTGGATTTCTCAGACAGGGTTTTTTTTTCAAAGCAAGGCACACCTACCCACGTTAGGGGATACCTGGGTTACCTCCTGGGCCTAAGAGAGAATGCTGGGCGTTATTCCTAAGCAAACCAGTCAAAATCACCTACATGAAAGGCTACAGGTGGGGCTTCTGCTTCATTCTTAACTCACCTTCCCATCTCTCTCACAGATGGTTATCAGCATAGCTCCGAAATCTCTGTTTGCTAAGATAACAGCCATTTATATCTGTTTCAACATGACCCAAGTTGGAAAAACAGGAAGTTCTGTCAGGCCCCCTCACATACTTGGAGAAGATGGGCTGCTACATAAATGATAAATGCAGGGGGGTGGGGGGGGGAGGTGGCATTTGTGCCTTTCCTCCACTCTCCTTCGAGAGAGAAGATGTTTCATTTGTTATTTCTTTTTGCTCCACCCAAGATAAACAGGGCTGAAGAAATGACTTGGGGTGGAAGATGTGTTTCTAATGTTGAACATGTCGGTGAGATGCCTGGATTCCCTGGGGAAAGCTTTTCCGAGGCTGAGTCTTGCCACCCTCCTTGTAAGTCATCCCCCAGGAGGCAGCTGGGTCGCTTCAGCCACCTCTTGGCGCTCATATGTCCATCTCTGAACAATTTTTGTTGTTGCTGCCCTAATATATTTGCTATGTCCTGCCTCTCCCCCCAAAATGGTAACCACCAGCGCAGGTGCTGCGGGTGGCCTGCTCTTTAGTTCCAAGTGCTTGTTACCTCCCATGGCACTTTCAATCCACTCTCACAGGCGCTGCGCCCAAGTGTCACTGCACACACGAGGAAGCTGAGGTCCAGAGTTATCCTGGTCCTATCCGCTCATTCATCCTTGCTTCCACCCAATAGCAACAATGACAAAAATCGATGGAAAGGTGCCACGGCAGACTCTGGCATACATGGCATGTTAAGGTCACACAGCACGTGAGTGGCCATGGCCGGAGAAAGCACTGACACCTCCTGGCCCAATACAGTGGCAGTGGTGACATCTCACCCTTCCGGCAGTAGCCAGGTGTGGTTGTGATGAGAAAAAACTGTCCAGGCAGTTCCAGAATTTTTATTAGGAGGGGCTTAGGGATGGTCACTTAATCAGCCCGAGCAGTTTGTGGAGTTATATGGAGATTGTATTTACAGATACAATAGATGGCATTTGGTGTGAAAGGAGAGGCTGGGGAATATTTAGCTACACTGCCCCAGTCACCTCTTCATTCTACCATTCCTGAGGGTGAAATCTGTAGTCAGCAATGGTTCCAGGCTGTGGGGACTAAACAAGGGGTAAGAGTAAGAAGGAAAGCCAAGAGGGAGAAGCTTCTCTTGCTTAAGCCCAAGAAGAGGTTCATTTAGCCAAAGAACTTCCCTTCTGGCAGACTCTTTCTGGTGAATCACCCTCAAGAATATTACTTCTCAATCTGATAGAAAAGATATATTGCTCTATTACCCTACCTCCCTTAAAAATGCTGGGAACTAGGCCAGGTGTGGTGGCTCATGCCTGTCATCCCAGCACTTTGGGAGGCTGAGACAAGAGAAACTGCCTGAGCCCAGGGGTTCGAGAGCAGCCTGGGCAACTTGGCGAAACCTCGTCTCTACAACAAATTTTTAAAAAATTAGCTGGGTGTGGTGGCGCTTGCCTGTGGTTCCAGCTACTTGGAAGGCTGAGGCAGAAGGATCACCTGAGCCCAGCAGGTCGAGGCTGTGGTGGCCATGAGCATACCACTACACTCTAGCCTGGGCGACAGAGTAAGACTCCAACTCAAAAAAAAAAAAAAAAAAATGCTGGGACCTTAGGCTGGGCATGGTGGTTCATGCCTGTAATCCCAGCAGTTTGAGAGGCCGAAGCAGGAGGACTGCTTGAGCCCAGGGGTTCAAAAGCAGCCTGGGCAACTTGGCGAGACCTCATCTCTACAACAAATTTTTAAAAAATTAGCTGGGTGTGGTGGCACTCACCTGTGGTTTCAGCTACTCGGAAGGCTGAGGCAGAAGGATTACCTGAGCCCAGCAGGGTGGCCGTGAGTGTACCACTACATTTCAGCCTGAGCAACAGAGTAAGACTCCAACTCAAAAAAAAAAAAAAGCTGAGACCTTAGGCTGGGTATGATGGCTCACGCCTGTAATGCCAGCAGCTTGGGAGCCCAAAGCAGGAGGATTGCTTGAGCCCACAAGTTTGAGACCAGCCTGGGCAACACAGAACGACCTAAAAAAAAAAAAAAAAAAAAGTCGGGCAACTGCAACAGCTGCTAATTCAATCTCCCCTGCCCCTCTCCCACCTGAATCTCCCTTGCTCCACCCCAGCTGAATCCATCCTACCTAATTGAGCCCACATAGTTCATCTTCCTAAACCATAATTCTGTGTCCTCTTTCCACTCAACACCTCCCCTGAACAAATTCCACTTCTAGGTATATACCTAAAGAATAGAAAGTAAGGCTCAGACAGACACTTATACACTAATGTTTATAGCAATATTACTCACAAAAGCCAAAAGGTGGAAACAACTCAAACATCTATCATCAGATGAATGGACAAGCAAAATGGGATATAACCACACAATGGAATATTATGCAGACTTTAAAAAGACAGAATTCTTGTCACATGCTACAACATGAATGAATCATGAGGACATTACACTAAGTGATATAAGCTAGTCACAAAAAGATACAATGCTGTAGGAGTCAAAGTAGTCAAAAATCATAGAAACAAAGTCCAATGGTTGCCAGAGCCTCCGAAGAGGGAGAAACAGGGAGTCATTGTTCAATGGGTATAGAGTTTCATTTTGGTAAGGTGAAAATTTTCTAGATATTTGTTGCCCACAATGCGAATATAGTTAATAATACTGAACTGTACATACAAAAATGGTCAAGAGGGTACACTTTATTATTTGTTTTTGCCACAATTAAAATGCTTTTAAAAACGGATCATTGTATTCAATGATGACATTGCAATTTACAGATGTGGATGTGACTGGAAGAACATATAGAGGGTACATTTTTTAAAATTCAAAAACAAAAAAAAGGGAATGAAATTCTGATACATGCTACAATGTGAACAGACCTTGAAAACATTTTGCTAAGTGCAATAAGTCAGATGCAAAAGGACAAATATTGTATAATTCAACTTAAAGGAGGTAACCAGGATAGGCAAATTCATAGCAGCGGAAGGTAGTTGCCAGTGGCTGGAGGCAGTGAGAAGGGGAGTGATTGTGTAATGGAGACAGAGTTTCTGTTTGGGATTATAAAAGAGTTCTGGAGTGGATAGTGGTGATGGTTATACCACATTGTGAGTGCAATTAATGCCACTGGACCGCCCACTGAAAATGGTTAAAATGATAAATTGGATGTTATGTGTATTCCACCTTCCATGGCTCCCAAGTCAGAGATAACTCCCTTAGCCTGGCACTGAGAGTCCATCATCAAACGACCTCTCTGGCCTGCCCCCTCTCCCACCACTTCCTTTCTTATAAACTCATGTCTCATCACCGAAATGGGTAGCTCATTGTTCTCCATACTTTCTCTTTTTTGAGTCAGGATCTTATTCTGTCCCCAAGCTGGAGTGCAGTGGCCCAATCATGCCTCACTATAGCCTCGACCTCCAGGGCTCAGGCGATTCTTCCTCTTTACCCTCACAAGTAGCTGGGTCTCCGGACGTGTGCCACCACGCCCGGCTAATTTCATTTTTTGTAGAGATGTGGTCTCGCTATGTTGCGTAGGCTGGTCTCAAATTCCTGAACTCAAGCAATCCTCCTGCCTTGGCCTCCCAAAGTGCTGAGATTACAGGACTGAACCACCATCCCTGCCACTCCAAACATTTAATAGTCAAACATGGAAACGAAAAGAAACTTCTGATGAAGGCAAGTTATGTTCTAGCATCCATAAATGTACCAAATAAAACTGTCCTCAAGGGGAAAAATTAAATGAGCTCCATCTAGCTCCGTGGGCTGAAAGTCCTCTAAGAATTGGATCCTGAGTGGAATGGGAATCGACAAAGATGGGGAAGGAACATTGACTTTTGCCAAACTCGGTGGCAATAATTACACTTCCTTTCGATTTTCTCCCTGCAGTCCCACCCACAATCAAAGGGATGGTAAAATAGTTGGAATTTAGGATATGTTAGAAAAAGCAGAAATCAAAGCCTTTAGAATTTCATGGGTTTAAAGCACATCAAATTAAGGTGCTTTATGGCTCCACTAAATGTTTTAAGTAATTCAGTCGGGCAGCGTGACTGTTTTAATCACAAAGCTACTTTTAATAAGGAATGTCCTTGAAAAGATTTGAAAATATTGCTGGGGTCTGCCACAGCTCTAACAAATAGGCAGCTACCACATTTAGTCAGTTATTATCATTTAAATGTATTATTTAGCAAACCTTTGCATGGTGAATCTGAGAAAATCTACACAGTCTGCCTGAATTACACATTCCTGTCGCTTCGCCCACATCCTTCAGCTCCACACAAAAATGAAATGAAGCCAAATATATCACAGCAAAGGGGACAGTGTACCAGATCCACTCAATAGTCTAGAGATATGTGCAGAAATAATGTTCCATTCGTTCCCTCTAGAAAGATTAAAAGCATCTTAATACCATTCCCTTTGCAGCTCTCCTCGAAGACGAAATTTACAGCACGCCACATTTTATCTTAAAAATGTGTATGCTTCATAATAATTTAATGTTTGAGTGCTTTATCAGCAATTTTTACACGAGAGGCATTCAGATTCTGAAACTCACGGGAAAACTCTCATTATAAACAATGGGATCTACAAACACTATTACATTTAGTTCGGTGGTACATTTTGCTTTGCTTTGCTTTGTTTTAATTTGGTTTCTGCAAACACGCACACTTGGCATATTATTAAGACAGACTAAAAACCAACACATTTAGGTTGCAATATTAACTTTCATGTTGTCAGAATCAGAATCTCTTCCAGAAAAGAAATACAACAGATTTTTAAAAATCTGCAGGTACTGAAGGACTGTAGATTTTTGCTAAGCATTACCTAAAGCACTAAAAATCTATTGTTTGTACCACAGAGGAATTCGCAGAGCAAAAACATCAATGTCCTGATGCCCACCTTCCCGTAAATCAGTGGGCCACAGGAATTACTAGATTACCAAGATCAGTGCTTTCTGGTGCAACCTTCCTTCTCATTTACTTAATCCGGCCAACATGGTTTATCCCGATAGAGCGTTAGCAGAGCCTCCTTAGGTACAGTGTTACAGAGGTCATTATCTCTACCCTGCTGCACAAATTCACCACGCACAGGGCCTCTTTGTGTCCAAGGTCATTATGAGCAGGTGTCCCTGTACCAGGTCCCCCTGGAAGGCTCACACCTAACATTTTCCAGCCCCCTCCCAGCATTTCTGCATGACTACCGAGATCCATAAACAACAGCACGCCCTGGCTTTTGTTTTCCTGTTTGACAAGTGACTGAACTTCAACAAGGAAGCCATTGAAAGAAAACAAAATCCTCTTCTCTCCACCATTCAGGAGCGCCCTCTTACATAGGACAGGGTGCCCCTGGAAGCTAGAATACAGATAAAACAGCTTAAAACAGATGAAAGGCTGGGAGTGGGCTTTAGATGGCTAAAAAGCAACAGGTACTTTTTCAAGCAGCAGAACACAGCACAACACATAAGAAGCCGAACTTACATTCCCAGATTCCAGTGTGACTAATGGAATTGCTGGAGTATCTTCACAATACACAATCTTTGAATGTTAGTACAACTGGGGTATATTATATACCACACATACATCTTTGCACATTTGCATATCTCTGCAAAATTAAGAGGTTATTTGGAGAGCCAGAAATGTAACAGCACTTATCATATACCAACCCCATTGGCGGCTGCCATCTGCACTATTGTTTCTACTGCTGATTTATTAAAATACCGCCCATCTCCACCAACCACCAGTGATGATCCCTGGCGATCTTTTAAGTCTATGGAAAAGAATATACTCTGGATGAAATTCTCCAGATAGCATGGCTTTTCCTCAAAATAATAGGTTTTCTTCCGTAATCCACTTGTTCCTGGTTTCTGATCATGGTAAGGAGCTGTAGCAAAAGTCAACAGAGGGAGGGGACCTTCTTCCATTTTTCTGTATGTCCCAGAAATCCATTCTTCAAAATCACTCATCATTCACTTCCTCCACTTGGCTCAGTGAGGGTGTCCAGAAAGCAGTCAAGGGTCCCCAAAATAGTCTGTCCAACCTGAAGCTGCACCAGCGTCGTCTGAGTAAGTAAAACAGAGGTTTTGCCTGGGCGATTTCTCGGGGAGAAAGCCTGGTTAATTCCTTGTTGGTGTCCCTTCAACAAGCCAAGGGCCACACACCCACCCACACCCACACAGAAAGCAGGGCTTCAAAGTTGTTTTGATGAGGACACTTCTGCCCACTTAAGCAGACCAAATACCCTTCAATTATTTTTGCTGCACTTCCCTGTTAGGGTAGAGATACAGACTTCAGTTACAAACACCAGATGGCTGCCAGACTCTACTCTCGATCTCGGCCCAGGCAAAGACAGAGCAACTGTGGTCCAGAGAAGCAGGCTCGTGAACCGGACACCCTGGTGTGGCTCTCACGGCTGCTGCCACCCCTTAAACTGGAGCCTCTGGGTATTCATCTCTGAGAATGCCATCTGCAGCTCCAATGCCATCTAGCAAGTAAAAGGTCAACCTTAAAATGGAAGGGACGGATCTCAGTTACCTCTGCTTTCCTCACATTACTGTCATTTTGATACCCAAAGGATTCTTTTACTTCCCACGTGCAATCCCAGTTGGAAGGAAAAAAAAACCATTTCACAGACAGATCTATTTATTGGCCACCAAAGATTTAACAAAGCAGTATTCAGTTCTAGAAGAATAGATACTTCCAAATATGCCCCCAGATTTACTAAAATGTGAGGACAAGGAGACACCAAGTCCTCAAAAATGTAAGCAGAACAAGGGAAAAAAAATGTATATATATATTTTTTCCCTGAGTGCATGGAGATAGATCAGGTTATTATTTAGAAAAATAACTTGAACATAAGATTAATTTTAAAAATTGTCTCAGTTTTAAATGTACTTGACTTTTAAGAAAACGTTTTTAGGGAAGTAGTTTAAATCCCTTGCATTTGGAGAACCTAAGACGTTTAAAATTCTTCTATCTAAATAAGTTTAATATCCAATTCCATTTGATCCCTGAGATTTTCTTAATAGTCTATTTAAATACGTACATACTTCATTCTGTTTCAGCAGCAGTTGCTGATGAAAATGATCAAGGTTTTGGAGAACTTGTTAAGGAGGCTTAAAAAGTAAACCAAGACGAGTCAGGCCATGTCTGGGTATTTGACAAGCACTGAGGAGTCAAAGTTTTCAAGGGAAAAGTGAATCACCCCTTGAGAAGCAAAATGTGAGTCTTTCTCGCAGGCCACTGGCAAGGAAGCCCAGTCCTCTCCAAAAGACAAACGGGGCTGGCCCACGTGCAGGGAAAACCTTGAGACACAACATTAAAACAATTCACGAAAAATAACCATCAAGTTGAAAACCAGGCCGCCCAAAGACAGTGCCCTGTTATAGCTTATTGTAGGCCCTTAGGTAGTTTTTAAAAGCAAAATTGTTTAGAATTTTTTTTTTCAGATTTTTATTTTATTTTAGATTCAGGGGGTACACATGCGTGTTTGTTACGTGGACATATGTGCAGTGGTAGGGATTGGGTCTCAGGTGGCCCATTCCCAGATAGTAAAGATTGTGCCCCTAGGTAGTCTCTGAACCCTAGCCCTCCGCCCCCTCTCCCCTTATCGGTGTCTCCAGTGTCTATTATTTTCATCTTTGTGACTGTCTAGCTCCCACATATAAGCGAGAACATGCAGTATTTGGTTTTCTGTTTCTGAGTCAGTTTCCTTAAAACAGTGATCTCTGCTCCAACCATATTGCTGCATGATTTCATTATTTTTTATGGCTGTGTAGTATTCCATAGTATGTGTGTGTGTGTGTATATATATATATATGTATGTGTGTGTGTGTGTGTATATATATGTATATATGTATATATATGTGTGTGTGTGTGTTTGTGTGTGTGTGTGTGCGCGTGTATGTATCGTCTTTATCCACTGATGGGTTGATGGGCATTTAGGTTGATTCCATATCTTTGCAATTGTGAATTGTGCTGCGATGAACATATGGGTGCAGGTGTCTTTTTCATATAACGCCCTCTGTTTCTTTGGGTAGATACCTAGTAGTGGATTGCTGGATCAAATGGTAGATCTAATTTTAGTTCTTTGGGTAATCTCCATACTGCTTTCCACAGAGGCTGTAGTAATTTACTCTCCCATCAACAGTGTATAAGCGTTCCCTCTTTTCCACATCCGCACCAGCATCTATTGCTTTTAGATTTTTTAATAATGGCCATTCTGATTGGTGTAAGGGAGTATCTCACTGTGGTTTTAATTTGCATTTTCCTGATGATAAGTGAGGTTGAGCACTTTTTCATATGTTTGTTGGCCATTTGTATATCTTCTTTTGAGAGATGTCTGTTCATGTCATTTGCCCACTTTTTAATGGGGTTATTGATCTTTTTCTTGCTGATTTGTTTGAGTTCTTTGTAGATTCTGGATATTAGTCCTTTGTCAGATGTATAGCCTATGAATATCTTCTCCTATTCTATAGGTTGCCTATTTGCTCTGTTGATTATTTCTTTTGCTGTGTAGAAGCATTTTAGTTTAATTAAGTTCTACTTATTTACTTTTGTTTTAGTTGCACTTGCTCTTTAGAAATTAACTGAAAAGGCAAGTTTGCTTTATTAACAGCTTACATAATCCCTGTTTTTCAACTTGCTAGAAATGTATTTTTAAAAATTCACATTTTTAAAATTCTGTGCCAAGCTTTCTTTAGTTTTATATGGGTTTGTAAATTAGGCCAGCATATGTGTCTTGACATATTCAATAATAGATCCAGATTTATGAAATATCATTCCAATAATCTCTTCATTGGCATAACAGAGCAACCAACCACGTAATTGGTAGTTTTCTTAATGAGATCTAGAAATCCCAGGGTGAATCAGGGGCACTTGGGCACGAGGGTGCTCCCACATCCCCAGCCAAAGCCCCTCTGCCCACCCAACACACCACATTCCAGCATGTTCTCTGAGGGCAGCCTGCCACTCTCTCAGCGAAGCTCTCTCTGAAGTTGGAACTATGAAAGCAACGTTTTAAGCAATGACATATGCCAGGCACGGTGTTTGTCAATACGCAAAGCTCAACTGAAAGGACGCAGTCCTTACCCTAGAAAAGCTTCTCTTCTAGAAATGAGCCTGAATCATAATTTTATGAACACTAGAGAGCTCAACCCCATATAAAAATATTACCAGAAGCAGCAATGTTAGATGGACTGTGAAGTATGGTAAAAAAGAGGAGACATTAAAAACATTAAGCTTCCTAAGACGCTCAGACTAAGTGGGATAGCTATTAAGAAACTCATTTGTTTCAGCTCTCCAGCAAAGGTTGAACTTCATCTTCGGAAACGTTACTGTCGAGCCTAGCGAACCCAATTTGGCCTAATGAATTCGCCTGCATTGCCAGTACTCCTTCACAATGACACAAATTACATTTAAACCATATGGGGGATTTAAGGATTACTCCCTTCAGACAAGGAACTTTCATACTGGTCTTGGGTCCAATCAATTTCACAGCAGCAGAGTTATGAACCCCTTCGCTCCCGGCTTCACAAAGACTCCCGTTCCCATTGCCATCGGCAATGACACCTTCCCAGTAGGACACAGCAGAAACTGCAGTCTTGCCAACCCTTTATTCATTCCATCTTTATTTCCTTCTATCAACAAACATTTATCGGGCAGCTACCTACTATGTCTCGGCCCCCCACCAGGGCCAGACCCAGGGTCTGAGTGGGGTCACCTCTTCACACCAAGAGTTCTTTTTTAGCAAAGTCCACAGGAGTGGGTATAAGGGATGAAACTGCTAGCCCTATCTTTAGGCACAAGCACTGAGAGAAAGCTACTAATTTGGCTAAAAGCAGCAGGGCTCATGAGACCCCCTCAGCCCAAGGCCCTACACTTGTGAGGGCTACAGGTGTCTTTCCCAGAGTGCTTGTCCCCAGGATGGGAAACAGCTGGGAAACAATCATTCATTTCTCCAACCAACAGCAACTAAACAAGCAGGAAATGCCAGCCCCAGGCTAGGTGTTGCCCTGTAATGACAAGAGCCCGGGATTAGGAGCCAGATACAACCAGCACTCAACTCTTTGACTCTCAAATGTATGAGAGGCACAATCTTGAGGAAGTCACTTAATTGACCTGAGACTATAAGATGGAGATAATTCTCAACGTTGTTCCGAGAACTGAAAACAGGAAACATATTTTTAAAAAAACACACACCTGTACTGTGACTTGCATATTGTGGATTATCAGTAAAATGTTGATTCTCTCAGCCCTCTTAGCCTCATCTCTAAAGTGGGCTAATACCTGCCTCACTGAATGTCTAGGAAGCCTTTGTGAACTAGAAAATGATGCAACCATGTGAATTATTTTTTCACATTCTGAGTGGGGGTAGGCATAGACACATAGAGGTGGATGGGCCTCTGTTCTCACGAAGTTCACATCCGAAAGGAGCCATCATAGAGCACAGCCTAGGTGCTGTCCTGAAGGTGCGTTTACAGAGCCATGGCTCCCAAGAGGTTGCAGTGGCAGCTAGGAGACTGGAGAAATAGTTGGGGCAAGACTATGGAGTCTCATGAACCATGCTGAAACTTATTTTGTAGGTACTGAGGAGCTATGAACATTTTTAAGCAGGAAGAACATAAACCAATATGTTTTTGGAAAGTTGACTGGCTGGCAGTGGCTCCTCGAATGGCTGGGAGAAGGAAAGACTGGAAAAAGATGAACTAAGGCTTGCCAAAAGGATTCCATCCTTAGCTGGGTGGGTGAGAATCCCATCAATGTGCTCTTGTCCAGCACTGTTCCTCTGCCAACCTCCTACACACAATGTTGACTTGGACTTGGACTTCAACTTCAACTTGGAGCCCTTGGGCCAGTTTGAGAGCTGTGGTTTTTTCCTCTCCTAACATGAAGATACTCTTCCAACAGCCTCTGATCCTTTCTCCACATTGTACCTTCCACTCCTTCCCTATCTTCTCTGGTAACTGTCCCCCAGCCCACTCCATAAGAGTGGACTCTGAAGCTGTATTTCTACTGCTGATTACAGGTCATGATTATCAGGGGTAGATACCTGACCAAAGCTGGACCACTCATATTTTCTCTCATCAGGATCTAGAATTGGGACTCAAAAGTATACTGGTCAGATTCAGTCAACCCTTGAATCAGAAAGACAGGTAAGCTCAAGAGCCATGGGGCAAGAAGCATTGTGTCATGAGAATAGCCATAGAGCGACTGCTGACAATCAGACAATACATGAGACTACACAGAGCTAGGCAGGATCCAACCAGGGATCACTTATACATCTCTCAGAGTTGTGGCCCTGATGTACAGGAAGAATCAGAAAGAAATTCAGAATAGGCCAGGTGCAGTGGCTCACACCTGTAATCCAGGCACTTTAGGAGGTGGAGGCAGAAGGATTGCTTGAGCTAGGAAGTTTGAGACCAGCCTAGGCAAAATAGCAAGACCTCGTCTCTACAAAAAAGTTAAAAAATTAGCTGAGTGTGGTGGCGTATGTCTGAAGTCCCAGCTACTTGGGAGACTGAGGTGGAAGGACCACTTGAACCCAGGAGGTAGAAGCTATTCTGAGCCATGATCATGCCACTGCAGCCTGGGCAACAGAGTCAGACTCCAACTCAAAATAATAATAATAATAAAATAAAAGAATTCAGAATAGAATCAAGCTGAAAATAGGTTAGCTGAATCTTCAGGTAGGTAGGGGTTCCAGATTCAACAGCCCCGAGAATTGGGGAACAGGGGCTGTCAACACAAGTCGCTCCCTACTGGCTCTGGTGTTCGGATCGGGTGCTTCCACATTCAATCCCTAGACAACCTGTACTTCATCCAGCTGAAAATGTCACCCCAATTCAACTGGATAGGTTACTCCTGATCACCTGGGTTAAAAGAACAGCTTTTTAAGTGGGCATTTGAAGACACAGATTTATAATTAAATACAGAGATGATGAAGTAGATCTCATAGTATACGGATAACAAAATGAACTTCTAGTATTAATATTTTTAGGGTAAGCCTGGGAGAAATCTAGGTATATTTGGTACTTGAAGTACATTTAAGAAATCTGGTATATTAGCTTATCTAAAGATTAACTTTGTGATTTCAATTTACAATGTGCAGTTGAGTAACTTACTTAGACTTGGAATTTTAAGTTTAAAGAGGTATCAAAATTATAAATATTAGTGGGACATTCAAGAAAACCTGGGACGTACTATATAAGTTTAAGTCATTCGATGCTGACAGTATACTGTAGTACTGAAGAGAACAGACTCTAAGGCCACACTGACAGGGTCTGCACCCCTGCTCTCCCAGTCACTAGCTGTGTGACCTTGGACGAGCTTCTTAACCCTGTGTGCTTCCATTTCCTTATCTGTAAAGAAGGGGAATAAAGATAGTTCCCTTGTCTCACTTGTCAGTAGTCATGATTGAATAAGGTAATAGATAGTTCTAAAACCAGACTGGTGTAGTATATCCTACGCAAGTATCCGCTACCTATGAGAATAACTTGGAATACTTGAAAAGCTTTGCATCTCAAAGAATTTTGAAAGTAAATAAACATTTGTTTTTTAAGCTTAAAATATTCATAGGAGTTTGAATAAATGAGTTTATAAATAAAATCACACACAAAAAACCCAACTTCCATTGACAAGTGGGTGGGCAGAGAGAGACACAAATGAAGCAGGTGTGCCGAGGTAAACAGAGTCCGGAGACAGAGCAGCTGCCTGGGTTCCTCCCACCTATCTCCATTGAGACCCAAATGCCACCTGCCTGTGGCTGCCAGGAGAGGCCCCTTTATGTACAGTCCTTGGGCTGCAGGCCTCTTGGAGGTTCACTGTCATCTGAAGGGGCTTCTGTTGCCTATAGCCATGGACATCTCTTCACAGAGCTGACCAGGGCTCCGCAGTGCCTGGGGTCCTCCTTGCCAGCTTTGAGCCAGGCTCCACCTGCAGTCCCACCCAGGCAAGGAGAGGACAAGAGGACACTCCCTCCCCTTCTCCTTTGAGTTCCCTCAGCCAACAAAGGAAACAGGCAGAGTGCCATGACTGACCGGGTGGCCTTGGGAGGTGACTTAAGCTCCTCCTGCCTCTGTTTTCTC
Organism: Tarsius wallacei; assembly: GCA_963574415.1. Classification (NCBI taxonomy): domain Eukaryota; kingdom Metazoa; phylum Chordata; class Mammalia; order Primates; family Tarsiidae; genus Tarsius; species Tarsius wallacei. Next base: position 20,180 of record CAUYQG010079406.1, on the reverse strand, counting down.
ACTTTTAAAATAAGGATAGAAAATAGGACCCACTGCACAGTTCGTTGTATTAAGGATACAGCAAGTTAATAAGTGTCAAGAGGCTTAGCACTGGCTGGTTCTAATGCTCTGTGAACCCTACAGAAGTGTTAGCTTTTAGTATCACCCCCATCTCTGAAAGTAAGCAGCTTTTTTCACACTCAACGACTGGGATGGGCCATGGCTATAGGTGTTTTGGTAGAATAGGGAATGTTCTTTGAAGAAAAGGAAGCATTCCATTAAAGTATGAGAAAGGGACAAGGCCAGAGGATTACAAGGGTCGGATGACTTTGAGCTAAACAAAATCCCAGGTTCAAAAAGATTCCTGAAGCAGATTTTGAAATAAAAACAAACAAAACAGCTGCCTCGAGAGGAACGTTCTTTAGCATGCATCCGCCCACCTGTTCATGCACCCTCCATCCAACATTTGCTCTGTAAATTGACTTCATGCGTTCTTTGCATTGGGCACCACGGAAAGATGGCAACGACTCAAGCTGCTGAGAGATAGATAAATCAACAAATCCTTTAAAAATGGAATAGAGAGTGCTTGTCTGAGAGCCGGCAAGGGAACTCTGAGCGCTCAGAGGGGAGAGAGAAGCACTCCCCTTCCCCCTCATGCCATTCTTCATCCATGTGGTTAAGTCTCAAAACAACCTCTCCAGTTTGAAGATGCACAGGGCTTGGGAAACTCACTCATAAGTAATGCACATGTGACAAAGACTCCTGTTTCACCCGAAATTACCAATATCTGACCATTTTGATCTATATAAAAACAGCAATTTCTATGGCTCTTATAAAATTTATATATGTGTATCTCTTCTACCTTATTTCCTTTCTGGAGCATTTTCAGAAAGTTTTAATTTAAATGCCTTAAGCATATCCACTTGGAGAGAACCGAAGAATCCAGGAGCAAAGTATTAAAATCCCTCAATAAAAAGAGGTCCAGTTAAAAAAATATTACTTTATTTTCAAATCATTCATGGTTGTATGTTTCCCTCTTGTGGTGGAAAACAGAAAAACATGCAAGATTTACCAAAGGCACACCAAGGGGCCATGCCTCACTGAGCCCTCCCAGAAATGCTGCCTTGCACCAACCACTCTGGGGCCCCCTTCTCCAAGATGGCAATGGGAATTGTGCCCCCTTAAGTTTTGTGGCAGGCGGTGGTAGGCCTTCCATAAAATAATCAAAATTGAAGGAATTTCTAGGCTTTGAAGAAGAGGAAAGAAATAATGAGGTTATTCTCTATCTATCTCATCATTAAGATCTTTTTCTTTTCTTTCTTTCTTTCTTTCTTTTTTTTTTTTTGAGTTGGAGTCTCACTCTGTCACCCAGACGGGAGTGCAGTGGCATGCTCCCGGCCACCGCAGCCTCAACATGCTGGGCTCCGGCGATCCTTCCATCTCAGCCTTCCAAGTAGCCGGAACTACAGATATGCGCTACCACACCCAGCTAATTTTTTGATTTATTGTAGAGAGGAGGCTCACCATGTTGCCCAGGCTGGTCTCGAACATGTGGGCTCAGGCAATCCTCTCGCCTCGGCCTCCCAAAGTGCTGGGATTATAGACTTGCACCACCTCGCCAGGCCAGGATCTTTTTCAATTATATGGGCTAGCCAAACTGGAATGTCCAGCTATAAAGGAAGTGAATGAAGATGGCCACAAAGAGGGAACATCCTTTTCAATGGGGCCCTTGTGAACTAGAGTTTCTGTATAATAGATAAAAGGAGGTACCTACAGAAACCTAGCGTTGCCTCAGCATAGCCATTTTTGCTTAGACTTCACCCCGACGCGCTTTGAATGTAGCACAGGTTAGACATAGATAGGCAAGTTTTAGGAAGCATTTAGACATTCTAACACAGGCCAAGCGGCAGCCTACCCCACCCCCTCAGCAAATCTCCATCAGATTCAAGACAAGAATGGAGCCATAGAAATGGTAACAAAGCACCTTTTGGTCAAGGAGTTTATGGGCTGCAAATGTCTGACAGGTCTCTTGCAGGGAAACTCCCTCCCCTTGTCTCTGCCCATCTAGCCCACCACCCGAGGGCATGAGACACTAATGTCTGACGACCTCAAGATTTAAGACTCATGTGACTACAATCAACATCAAAGACCTGCAGTCATGGACCCTCCTTTGGGCCAAAATCCCCCTACCCCAAAGCCCTTAAATATACCCATTTCGTGGCCCTTTGAGGCCACACTTGCCTCTGAGCATCAGCCCCCATTCCAATCTGTGAAAGGTGAATAATAAACTTTGCTTCTTTCTACTTTCTTACTTGGTTGCAATCTTGCATTATTCCCACGGCCCCGGCACTGGCACTGGTCCACCTTGCCTCGGTTGGTCCTTTCAATGCAGATCATGAAATCTCTCCTAAAAGCTTCTGAAAGTAAGTGAGGAAAGACATCTGAAGTGCCTATCACATTGCCTGGCCACCTAGTAGCCACTCGATAAATGGAATCCAAACTACTACTGATCACATCCTTCTAATAACACATCTCCTGATCTCGAAAGCAGGTGAGCGCAGGCAGGAGAGAACTGATGCAATGGATCATAATACTGATAAACACTGATAAACAAACACTGATTAAACATCCCCAATGCTCCAGGCTGGGAGGAGGGGTGGGGGTTGGCAGGGAAAAGTAGAGAAAGGCAACCTAAAGTTAAGCTCTGACCAGCGGGCTCTGGGGTCAGACAGGCCTGGGCCTGAATCCTGGCTTTGGGTTTTGCTTGAACTCTTTAGCTGTGTATGGCCTTTCTGGTCTCAGTTTTCTTATTTGTAAAATACAGTCAAAGAAACCAGCTTTAATGGCTGTTATGTATAGTAGAATATAATCATGGTAGGCCACAATGTGCTGGGTGGTGCTCCAAGCACATTACAAGTATTAACTCATCTAATCTACCCAATAACCTTATAAGGTCAATACGACCTTGAACCAATACTGTTTTGAACCTAGGCAGTCTGTCTCCAGAGCCCACACTTAATTATCATACTACCTTGCCTCGTAATGTAATATGCAGCCATGTAAATGGCAAATATTCAATAAACAAAATCTTTTAAAATAGCAATCTAAGCTGGGAGTGGTGGCGAGCACCTGTACTCCCAGCTACTCAGGAGGCTGAGGCAGGAGGATCACTTGAGTCCAGGAGTTCAAGACCAGTCTGGCAAACATAGCAAGACCTCATCTCTAAAACAAAAGCAAAAACAACAAAAATTAACATCCCCCTCACCAGGCAATCTAAAGAAATGTGAGCATTCATAGGAATTCCTGGGATGAGCAGTGGCTCAAGGGGACAGAAGCAGTAAGGCCCCCTCTCTTGGCCTTAAGGCTTCAGTGAGAGCAAAGTTTCAGGAAGAGAAAAGCTGGACCTCAACTTTAAAAGTTCAGGGCCCTAGACTACAGCTCTAGATAACTGTATTTAAAATGCCTGCCTTGCTTGGACGGAACTGGGGAACATTATCCTAAATGAACTAATGCAGGAACAGAAAACCAAACACTATATGATCTCACTTATGAATGGAAGCTACACTAAGGATCTGCAAAGACAGAGAGTGGTATAATGGACAGAAGGATCACTGAAGACTCAGAAGGGGGAGGGGGAAGGGAAGAAGGGAGAAAAATCATCTATCAGGTACAATGTGCACAGGTGGGGGGTGGCAGGTACACTTAAAGTCCAGACTATACAAAGCACCATGTAACCAAAGACTATTTGTACACCCTAAAGCTATGGACATTTTTTTTTTTTAATTAGAGTCTCACTCTGTCACCCAGACTGGAGTGCAGTGGCCGCTCCCGGCCACCGCAGCCTCGACCTGCTGGGCTCCGGCGATCCTTCCACCTCAGCCTTCCAAGTAGCTGAAATTACACGTGCGTGCCACCACACCTGGCTAATTTTTTATTTATTGTAGAGATGAGGTCTCGCCAAGTTGCCCAGGCTGGTCTCGAACCCGTGGGCTCAGGCAATCCACTCGCCTCGGCCTCCCAAAGTGCTGGGATGACAGGCTGAGCCACCAAGCCCAGCCCATATGTACGTTTTAATAAAGGTTTAAAAACAACCCAGCAATGTACGTTTTCTCCCTGTTCTCATTCTACAAGTTAGGAAACTGAGGCTTAGAGAAGTTATATGACTTGCTCAGGGTCTCACAATAAATCGGGAAGGCAGGCTTCAACACCAGTTCTAACGCCAAAGCCATGTTTCTCATCAACAGGCAGTATGGTTCCTTCGAACGATCAAGCTTATCTGAACTTGGAGAAAATTGGAAAAAGATCCCAGGCGACTCCCAAAGGGATATTACCTAAGGGCAAAGTATACAAGCTTTGGTGCCTTTCACAACTCATCTACATTTGGTGGACAGAGCACAGATGTTATAGTTGTGAATTATGCACCCTCCCTCCCCAAAAGATATTGCAATCCTAATCGCAAGAACCTGTGAATGTGACTTTACTCAGAAATAGGGTCTTTGTAGATGCCATCAAGTTAGAATGAGGTCATACTGAATTAGGTGGGGCCCTAAATCCAATGACCGGTGTCTATAGAGGGAGATGATTTGGAGACAGAGACACATAAGAAAGAATATGTCACATGAAGACAGGCAGAGGTTGAAGATACGCTGCACCCAGGATTGATGGTCACCTCTAGAAACTAGAAAGAGGCGAGGAAGAATTCTTCCCTGGAGCCTTCAGAGGAAGCCAGCCCTGCCAACACCTTGATTTTGGAGTTTTAGGCCTCCAGAACTAAAATAGACTAAATATCCGTTGTTTTAAGCCCCATAGTTTGTGGTACTTTGTTACAGCAGCTAACAGCCCTAGGAAACAAATATAACAGGTAAGTGCTTAAAAGAGAGAGAGAGAGAGAGAGAAAGAAGCCAATTCCAAGGACTGCTAAACCCTTCTCAGCAGTGGCTGGTCTGAGCAACAGGCACTCATGTAGACCATCCCCCCACGCCTATCCACCATAACCTTTCTTTCTTTTTTTTTTACTGAGTCAAAGTCTCACTCTGTCACCCAGACTGGAATGTAGTGACACGCTCATGGTCACCCCAGGGTTGACCTGCTGGGCTCCAGCAATCCTTCCGCCTCAGCCTTCCAAGTAGCTGGAACTACAGGCATGTGCTGCCACACCCGGATAATTTTTTTATTTATTGTAGAGACAAGGTCCCACCAAGTTGCCCAGGCTGGTCTCAAACCCCTGAGCTCAGGCAATCCTCTCGCTTCGGCCTCCCAAAGTGCTGGGATTACAGGCTTGAGTCACCGTGCCGGCCCGCCCCATAACCTTTCTTTGTTCCCAAGTGTTTGGCCCCTATCACTAAGACAGCATATGCCATGGCTCAGAGTATACTAATAAGTTTCGACCCTTGCTCAAAGACAGAGGAAAAAGATTGCATCTTACCTGTGTTTAACTTCAGTACCTGGAGTGGGGTTGGGCACCTGGTAGACAGTTATGTTTGAGTGATTAAACTACTCAAGCAGCAGTTCCACTCCCTACAGAGATGAGTTTTTCCAGGCAGTAATCAGTAGTCTCCCTTACTGAGCCCAACCTCAACTAGAAAATCACTCCCCTCATCACAGACAACTTCCCAAACACCAGGCATCTGTAACAGAGGGCGCTCCTCCTGAGAACCAGCCTTGCAAGTAGTTTCTAGAGCACAAAGACTTGTGCAGTAACAATTAGGAACAGAACTAGAAATTATAATCACAAAGGAAGCAGAGCTAGTTTAGTCCGTGTGGCTGAGGCCAAAAACTTATACTGCTTCCAAGGATAACCGTAGGCAGATGGAGATGGAGGAGGATTCTTCACGGTGTTCTTCAATGTGGGGTAAGAAAAGTAGTGGGTGAGAGTCACAGAGAGATGGAAACCAATAGAAACAAGAGACAAAGAGGGTCACAGCAGACCCAGGATCCTAGCCCCCTCCTCACTAATCTGAGTGAGAGTGTAGGAAATAACACAAACACACCGTCTCTAATTTTTTTGGTAGTATTTTGTGTCTGTAAATGTGTGATTTAACTTAGTACAACGTACATCATTCATTCTACGTGTGGATTCGGGTCTGAAGGTTCGAAGCGTGCCCTCATGAAAACACCAGGTTCGAAGGGTGCCCTCATGAAAACACCAGTTCACATGCAGAAGGTGTTCCTTGTCATGTAACTGGCTGGCTAAAGAAAGACAGAGCTGTAACAAACTGAGAGAGCTTTAATACACTACTGGACAAATACTGTGACCCAGCGCCTCTTACAAATAGCTTTTTAGACTTGCTAACCTATAACCTATGTCTCTAAGAGTCTCCCTTCTCCTCGGGGTCATCAGATAATTCCCAGACTGGTTGTCCTGTGCTTAAAAGAAAGCCTCAGGCATTAAGGACCTGTGTGATAGTAACCAGTCACCGCTGGCAGCCCCCCACTTCCGTTCCTGCAATGCTAGGGTTTAGACGAGTCTTGTTTGAAAGGCCAAGACTGCAGACTGACTCTCCAGAAGGGCCTCCTCATTTCGCATGGGCTGTTCCCTCCACATAGAATGCCTTCCTCATCCCTCTGTGTCTCCTTCTTCCCAGCTTCCCTTTAGTCGCCCTCAGGACTTGGCTCAAACATTTCTCCTCTGGGAAGCTTCCTCTGAGCAACCTTGCCTGGGCTCCCCAGGGCTCCCAGCACACCCTGACAAGGCACTTCTCACACTCTGCTGGGATGCTCCCTCACAGAGACTGTCTTGGGCACTTGGGCATGGCCCAAGTGCATTGCATAGTATTGAGCAATGAAAAAACACTCAGCAAAAGTTTGAGGGATGGAAAGCACCTCCTCAAATACTGTTCAGAAGAGGTTTCTGGAACAAGTGGACATAATCAACAACTTACTAGAACCACCATCCTAAAACCCCAGGGGTAGTAGACCTGGTTTGCAAATACCAAGCACTGTGGCCAGTCCTTAAGTCACTCAGAGAGTGCTCTGCTTACTACTGGGCTGGCCGCCATGTTCTTTTGAGGCGAGACAGCCTGAGGACACATTATTGAAAACCTGAAGTTATGTGGAACAAGCTCCCTTACCCCCAGGCTCTGTGCATGAAACACTTACTCTCTGTAAGAAAGGAATTTCTGTTCTGAAATGTATAGGCTGACAGGTGCGCAGCCTCTTGACAGGTCACTGGCAAAGCTGGGAAGAAGAGAGGCGAAACTGAGAAGGAGGTGGCCGGTTGGGGCACAGCTAGCAAGAAACCTAAAGTGACTGTATTTCCCATCAAAGCTGCCAACTGTCCAGTGGTTTTCTGTGCATTATCTATTTCCTAAACACACTTATGTGATGCATTCTTTTAACTTCACAAAGGAGTAAGGAAAGAGTTCAAGGTGCCCAAGATGAAATAGCTAATAAATGCATATCTAGGAATCAAACTCAGGTCTGGCACCAAAGATTCTATTTACTGCAACAAAATTCCAACACAAAGGGCATTATTTTGATACTAATCTCAAATACAAGATTCCCAAGATGGCATGATGCTTGTATTTTCTGGATTATGCTTTGGCACATCTGAGTTTTGGACTTTGAGAGATGCTAGATAAAGCTGCATGTAGAGATTTGGTTTTGGCAGAAGGCTTAAATTGGCCCAATGGGGTGACGTTCCTGAAGCAACAGTGGAATTTCAAAAACAACCGTAATAACTCATATTTGGGTTGTACCTTAGTGTTTCCAACACCTTTGCATATGTATTATTTCATTCGATTCTCATTAAATTCTCTGATACAGCACATATTAGAATTCATCCTATTTTACAGGTGAGAAAACAGGTTTAGATAAGTTAAGAGGCACACGTGATATTGCACAGTAAATTACAAAACTGAGATTTGAACCAAAGCCATCCCATGAACTAAAGTTATTTCCAACATATAACTATGAACTAAAGTTATCTGGCAAAACTCAGGGAGCCACCAAGTGGCCTATCTCCCATTTGGCATAACCCACTGTAAGTTGAAAATATCATCCATCAAAAATGCATCTGACAGTCCAACCTACACAATATCCTAGCTTAGCCTAGCCTGTCTTAAATGTGCTCAGAACACCTACATGAGTCTACCGTTGGGCAAGTCATCTAACACAAAGCCTACTTTATAATAAAGTGTTGAACATCTTGTGTAATTTACTGAATACATACACTGTACAGTATCAGTCATTTATCCTCATGATCACGTGGCCCACTGGGACCTGCAGCTCGCTGCCATCGCCCAGCATCACAAGAGGGTAACATCTCACCCAGGAAAAGATCAAAATGCAAAATCTGAAGTATGATTTCTACTGAATGCATATTTGGCACCATTGTAAAGCCAAAAACTTATAGGTGGAACCATCATAAGTCAGGGACTGTCTGTTCAGTATCCACACCACATAGTTGTAACTCCCCAGGGATGTGCCTGTCCCCCCCCATAGGTACAAGTATTCTGAGAACAAGAACTTTGTCTTGTTCATCTTGTACCCTAACCACTATGCACAGTGCTTGGCAAACAAAGAGTGTTCAAGGATGCTTGTTGAATGAACAGTACATGTATCCTGGGATGCTTCCGGCAATGCAAGCACACATTTCTTGTAGATTCCCATATGCAGCAAGACATCAACTTGGATTACTCCACAGATCCATCGTGAAATAGCCATTGTGAACTATCCACTGCTAGCTCATGTCTCAAACTAGGTGAAGGCCTCAGATCAAGGGGTCTGTGGCTGAGATTTACAGCAACTGGGAGCCCCTGCCTGCTGGACCAAATCCAAGGGATAATGTATGAACAGAGGCAGGACAGGACAAAAAGCAGTGAGGGTGGTGGCAGATGCAGAAGACCCTCCACTTAGGCCACCTCCTTATCCCTTCCCTCTGCCCTCCAATGGCCTCAGTATGTAGAACAATCATAACAATTGTTAGAGTCATCAGAATCTTCTGTTTAGTAACTACTTACAATGTCAGGTCCTATGATAAGTGCTTCCATTTTATTTCATCCTCAAAAGATTCTTTCAAGGCAGATATTATTATTACTCTTTTTAATACCACAGCTATATATGGAGGAACTGGCTGCGGTAAACTGTGGATAAGCAGTTTTCTCATGGATTTGACCACAAGAGGTTGGAGTCAACTCTGTGGTCCAGCCCAGAGTGAAAGTTGGGCTTTCATGACAGATGCCAATCTCGCTCTTGATTCCACCTAAGTTTCCCCCCCACCCTTGCTTCATTTAAAACTTTCCTTTAAAACGTATTTCATCTTGTTCCACAGAACAAATTTTCCCAAGTCTGCCTGGAGGTGGAATAACATCACAGTTTTATTACAAAAGAAAAAGGCCTTTCCCCATCCCACCCAGTTATGCCACCCCAGATCCACTTTCTGGCCTCTGCAATCATGGGACCATCTCATAGAGTCAAGGTGGGCACTGGCTTAATTAACGTTTGCATTTAGGGTGTCTGTGGCTTAGAGCTGACACTCTCTTCCTAGGTCAGGGACAGGTATTTAGCCATTTTGCCTTTTTGTGTTTTTAAAAATCTTCACCAAAGCAGATTTGGCTGTGTACCAGAATGGAAAAGAACCGTATCCCCAGGCCACCACTGCAGACTGCAGAAAGAAAGCAGAATGCCCGACTCTCCCGCACACAAACCACCTTCTAAGATCCTTGCTACAAGGCAGTGTTGTGCTCGAACAGCAGAAAACAAGGAAACTCATTTTAAACAGTTAAGTCGGAGTACATTCATCTCAATTAGCGTTATCTCCTTCATCACCTTGGGAAGCAACATATTTATTCAAACAATGCTGACATCACGCTAACACTCTTCTGGGGAACTGTCTTTTCCGTCCGTGGCACTTTCTTTGAAAGTCCTCAGTCATAACAAATTTCATCCTTTGAGAATAGATTTGAACTTTGGAAAAAGACAAGAATTGGCTGTAGCCATGTCTAATGAATAAAGTGGGTGATCAAATCTTGTTACATCATTTTAGGTGAAAAATGAGGCATGACTATAAAATAATGTGACTGGTTTTCCTGGGTGACCCATAAACCGACTGGCTGAAAATAATTCCCAGAGAGGAGTTTCAAAATGCTCTGAGCACTGGACGCATCACTGGAGTGCATGCATGGTTCCCAGAGTGGCGATTTGGCAGGGAACAATACTAATTTGGATATATAAGTTCAAATATGTTTATAAAAAAAGAAATCTGATTGCTTACCCTCATGAAAATGAAGAAGCTACTCTCCTGGAGAAATATCTCCTACTTTTCCTGACAGCCTGGTCTGCTTTGGACAGAGAGGCTGCTGAGAAGACACTCATCTCCAGCAGAAAGCCCCCACTGGCCACAATGACTGCGCCATGCACGCTCCCCCATCCCAGGATGGCCCTGCGCTCCGCGGCCATCGCCTTCTCCTTAGGTGTTAGCTCTCATCAAACAGAATGGTGATTGTTTTCAATGTGTCAGTTCTCCCCATTCAACGGGAGGCTCCGTGAGAATAAGGATGTCTTCATCTCTCTCTCCAGTGCTCAGGATGGCGGGGTGCACACAGAAGCGTGAGATACTAATTCCACTGCAAGAGTAGACTTGATGGTTGCTCAAAGCTGAAAGGGTAGGGACTCAAGAGAGATTGAGTGCCAATAATGTACGAGATTTCTTTTTTTTTTTTTTGAGTTGGAGTCTCACTCTGTCACCCAGGCTGGAGTGCAGTGGCACGCTCATGGCCACTGCAGCCTCGACCTACTGGGTTCATGTCATCCTTCCTCCTCAGCCTTCCAAGTAACTTCAACCACATGTGTGCACCACACCTGGCTGATTTGTTTTTATTCATTGTAGAGATGAGGTCTCGCCATGTTGCGAGGTAATCCTTTCGACTCTGCCTCCCAAAGTACTGGGATTACAGGCATGAGCCATCGGGCCTGGCTATTGCATGGGATTTCTTTTAGGGTCATGAAAATACCTAAAATTAGATAGTGGTAATGGTTGCACAACTCTGTAAATACACTAAAAAATACTGATTGTACACATATGGGTAAACTGTGTGGTATACAAATTAAATCGCAATAAAGTAGTTTATTTTAAAAGTCCCCACAATGAGAATGTCTGTGCCTTGGTTCCTTTATAAGGTGGTGGTTGGCATAACTGATAGCCAAGTCTCTTCCAAGACTTTAGTTACCTTTATAAAATTAAGTTCTGTCTTCTCTCCATAACTTTAGCATTTGAAAATGAGTAGGCTGGGCTTGGTGGCTCAACCTATAATCCCAGCACTTTGGGAGGCGGAGGTGAGTGGATAGCCCAAGCCCGTGGGTTCGAGACCAGCCTAGGCAACTTGGCTGGACCTCATCTCTACAATAAATCACAAAAACTAGCTGGGTGTGGTGGCATGCGTCTATAGTTCCAGCTACGTGGAAGGATCACCTAAACCCAGCAGGTCGAGGTTGCGGTGGCCGTGAGCGTGACACTGCACTCCAGCCTGGGCGATGGAGTGAGACTCCAACTCAAAAAAAAAAAAAAAGAAAAAGAAAATGAGTGATTTTCATCTCATGAGAGGGAACGTAGGGTGAAAGAACCACAAGCAAGCCTAGCTCACAAAAGCAAGCCCTGCCTGTCACCCCCAACTCTCATCAGCAGGAAGCAGGTTGCAAAAGTTGTGCAGTCCCCTAAAGGGTGCAATCTCCAACGCCCACTGCTAAGTGAGCAAGAGGGTGGAGCAAGAGGGGAGGGGGAAGGGCAGAACCGAGGAGCTGGGACTCCCTGGTGACCTACTCTATTGCCACGGCAGGGAGTCTGCATTCCCAGCCACACAGTGGGAACAATACTATGGCTGGTGGCTGCTCTTATATGTAACTATCCCCCGCCCCTCTTTAAAATACACACACACACATGCACACTTACATAACTCTCCCTCTCTATATGGTTATATACAGCTATGCAGTTACGTATATAGTTAGTGGGAGGGGGCCGATGATTTATCTTGAAGTTTATTGGATGTTGAGCCACAAGGAACCACATGTGGGCCTGATAGAGAGAACAATGCATCCCCTGGAGCTCACGGACACTGAGTAGAGTCCTGACTTGGTAACTGGAAGGAATTTGGGGTGGCTCCCTGGGGAGGAGTCATGCGTTTTTATGGGCGGGAAGAACAGTGGGCCTGGTTGTCTCTATGGCCAAAGAGGTGGACCACGGCACAGATTTTTAGCTTTCCTTCCCTGTCTTAAGGTAATAGAACTTTTAGCTGACCACATGCCTCTCAATATCAAGTCGACATTATTCAGTCCTTCTTGCAGGTAAATGTGGCCTGCGTGATAAATCTAACCAACAGGTTGTGAACAGGAGCAAGGTGTGCACTTTCCAGATTTCAAAGGGGAAAAGCACTTATCCCCATCTTTTTCCTGTGCCCGCCAGCTGCAACGTGGATGTGGAGGTGGGCAAGAACAGCACCTTCAAGCAGGCAGAGCGACAAGACTGAGGGAGACTGAATTCCCATACATGGATCCATCACACCAATCTCAGCCTGCTTACACCAGAACATTCCACAAGAGAAAGAAACTTCATCTTGTTTAATCCGCTGTTGCTTTGAGAGACTCTGTTACAACAGTTGAACCTATATAATTGCACAAATTATTTAACTTAAAAGACAGGCTGGCCGGGCTTGGTGGCTCAGCCTGTCATCCCAGCACTTTGGGAGGCCGAGGCAAGAGGATTGCTTGAGTCCGTGGCTTCAAGACCAGTCCGGACAACTTGGCGAGACCTCACCTCTACAATAAAATAAAAAATAGCTGGGTGTGGTAGCATGCACCTGTAGTTCCGGCTACTTGGAGGGTTGAGGTGGAAGGATAGCCAGAGCCCAGCATGTCAACGCTGGGGTGGCCGTGAGCATGCCACTGCACTTCAGCCTGGGTGACAGAGTGAGACCCAACTCAAAAAAAAAAAGATAGGCTACGTGGTATACATCAAATTCACTTTGGAAGGCACCACAAAGTGTCTTCTCTCAGAGCATCCAAAACTGGTACACAAACAGGACACACAAAGAGGATCTACACAAAACTGGTCTACAACCTCAGGACCAAGTCTTGATGGGAAAATCCAACAAAAATTTCAAATATGGGCCGGGTGCAGTGGCTCAAGCCTGTCATCCCAGCACTTTGGGAGGCCGAGGCAAGAGAATTACCTGAGCCCGCAGGTTCGAGAACAGTCTGGGCAACTTGGTGAGACCTTGTCTCTACAATATATCAAAAAATCAGCCGGGCATGGTAGTGTGCACCTGTAGTTTTGGCTCCTTGGAAGGCTAAGGCGGAAGGATCACCGGAGCCCAGCAAATTGACGCTGGGGTGGCCATGAGTACGCCACTGCACTCCAGCCTGGGCGATGAAGTGAGACTCCGACTCAAAAAAAAAAAAATTCCAAATATGAGCCAGGTAGAAGCCACAAGGGCATAACGGTCCAAGTCTCAAGCACTGTGAATGAAATGCTTCTCATATGTGCAACTCTGAACAGCAGCAGGGATTTGCAGTGTCGTCTCACCATACAAGTATTTGTCCTGCACCAATCTGAGTGCTATGCATATAACTGCTAAGGAGACAAAGAGGAAACGAATGGGATTTAAACAGCATGGGCAACTCTGTCACCATTTCAGTCAATGACCACAAGTCCTTGATCAGTCTCAGCCCCCACGTGCCTCTCAAAGCACGAGCATCTGAGTGCCATTCTGGTATTTCAAGACACCCCTGTTGTGTCACACATGTTGTTCTCTAATGTGGCACTTTCCTGTGGAATTTTAAGGATGATTTTCGACTAAAGCGTCATCTTCCACTGGAGCTCTAGAACTGTAAAGTGCAACTTCCCTGCATTAACGGGATGTGTGTTAACAACTTGCCCCCTGCGGCCCCAGGAGGCCATCTGGTCCTGAGATGAAGGACCAGAAACCCAAGGTCCTGGAGTGAAGACTGGCTCGATTTTCATTTTTTTATGAGGATCATCAAAGGAAGAAAGACAATTGTGCCTTGATGTGTTTTTTGACTCTTCTTTTACATTATGATTCTATAAGCTGGTTTTAATTCAATTCCATCACAAGAAAGTGGCTTCGACCCAAGTAGCAAGGTCTACCCACCTCTCCACTCCAAATGCTCATTTCCTGCTTAAAACTTCACCCGGAGGCCGGGCACAGTGACTCAAGCCTGTCATCCCAGCACTTTGGGAGGCCGAGGCAAGTGGATTGTCTGAACCCAGGGGTTCGAGAGCAACCTGGGCAATTTGGCAAAAGCTCATCTCTACAATAAATCAAAAATAAGTCATGTAGTTCCAGCTACTTGGAAGGCTGAGGGGGAAGGATCGCCTAAGCCCAGCAGGTAGAGGCTGCGTGCCACTGCACTCCAGCCTGGATGACACAGCAGGACTCTGACTCAAAAAAAAAAACTTCACCCAGATTGGCAGTGTCCACAGCCAAGCTCAGTGGGAACCTGGTATCTGGAACCCAGTTGAACGTCTCTTTATATCTAGGAACAGCAGAGACAGTTCCCGGTCTCTTTCCCTGACTCTGTGACCTGGGACACCTGAAAGGTTTGTTGTAAAGAAGAAATGACACAATCTTATAAAATAAGATTTCTTATTTATATACATTTATTTACTTATATATTATTTATATACTTATTTTTATGTGTTTACATAAAATATATAAAATAAAATGAGTATCTTACAAAATATAAAACATGAGGTGTATTTTTAGTGCAGTTGCTTCTTGTAGAGCATGAAACAAAAACACAGAGTTGGGGCCAGGTGCAGTGGCTCATGTCTGTAATCCCAGCACTTTGGGAGGCCAAGGCGGGCAGACTGATTGAGCCCAGGAGTTTGAGACCAGCTTGAGCAACATCCTAAGACCTCATCTCTACAAAAAAATCAAAAAGATAGCCAGGTGTGGTGGCATGTGCCTGTAGTCCCAGCTACTCAGGATGCTGAAGTGGAAGGATCACCTGAGTCCAGGAAGTTGAGGCTGCCATGAGCTGTGATTGTTCTGATCATGACACTGCACTCCGGCCTGGAGACCCCGACTCAAAAAAAACCCCAAAAAACCAGAGTTGGGGACAGGGCCGGGGGAGTCTCCTCTTCAACCAAACTCTCTCACCCCTGTTCTGCCTGGAACGGTCCCCTCTCCTCCTCACCTTCGAGTCTGCATGTAGCTGTCATCTCCCCTCCCTCTGCCCAGTACCTCCCCTCTGCTGTCACAGCCTGCCTTGCTCACCCCCACCTTGCAGCCATTGTTTGCTTGTCTGTAGTCCACCCAGCCTCCAACACAAACCTTCTTCACCCAAGTCCCCAGCAGGTGAGGTCTGGGCATGCCTCGTTCTCTGCTGCATTCCAAGAGACAGTACCATTTCACTAAGGAGCTCATTCTGAGCTCCCTGCCAGTTTACGGTCCTCACACTCGCTGGTTTGGTCTCTAAACGGCTGCTGAGCATGCTAATTTAAGCCCTCTGGATTCACACAGCAGAGCTGTCATTTCAGTCCACTCTCAAGCAACAGAAGTGAGCATATTGTAGTATAGTATAGGGGACTCATATTTGATCAGAAGGACTTTGGTCACTTACCCCAGAACCCTCCCACCTGGTGACCTGAGAGGAATATACTCCTTGGGTTGAATCAACCACGCTCAAAGCAGCCAAGAACAAATTCATGTATTAGTTGCCAAAATAAGCCACGCGGTATACAGGTATAGAAAAACAAAGTCTCACCCTCCCTGCATGCCATTAACAATAGTTTTAAAAGAAGAAACCAAACTTAAATCTCAGGAGATTATTATAAAGTATAGATGGTCATATCAACCCAATGTGGTGTAGATTGGTACTTCCCCAAAGCCTTGTTTGGGGTCCTCTTGCAAACTCACAGGATTCATTTTAAAATCTTAAAAGCTCTGAAAGAACTACCGAATGCTGCCCAACCCAATTTCTCCAAACGATTTATGAGAATATTATAACAATCCCCAGACCTACTTGCTTTGGGATATACTTATTTATGGAAAAGATCAATCGGATGAAATAACAGAAGACCGGAGACCCAGTTCCAACACTACTAGCAAGCTGGACAAGTCAACCAAATCTTTCTGAACTACGACCTATCTCATTTCACGTTTTCAGAAACATGCTAGGGTACGCATGGAGAGGAAAAGAAAAGAAAATGTTTCCAATATGAAAAAATAATGTTCAAGGTGCTTCAGATTCCTACCTAAATCTTTATCAGCATGACCTCACTGGCATTCCCCACTGAGTTTCTTCAGGCTATCTTTATGCCTTGGGCACTCAGCTCAGTGACGACTGGGAGGGGCCATGGGAAGCAGGCCTGCCAACAGCTGAAGTTCAGAACACAAGTCACTGGTCTCATGAGTACAAGGGTGGAATCGGCAGGTACAGGACACAGGGAGAGAGGGAAGAAGGAGGGAGGGGGCACATGGTAACACACTGGTTACCTGGCCCCCCATCGGGAGAGGGCAAGCTGGAAGCCCAAACATCACTGCAGGCAACCTACTTACATAGTCAATCCTCACTTGTACCCCACAACTCAAATACAATACAAAACCATAACAATAGAAATAAAGGCCAGGCTCGGTGGCTCAGCCTGTCATCCCAGCACTTTGGGAGGCTGAGGCGAGTGGATTGCCTGAGCCGGGGGGTTCAAGACCCATCCAGGCAACTTGGCGAGAACTCATCTCTACAATAAATCAAAAATTAGCCGGGCAGGGTAGCACACGCCTGTAGTTACGGCTACTTGGAAGGCCGAGGTGGAAGGATCACCAGAGCCCAGTGAGTCGAGGCTGCGGTGGCCAGGAGCGTGCCACTGCACTCCAGTCTGGGCGACAGAGTGAGACTCAAACTAAAAAAAAAAAAAAACCAACAAAAATAAAACCCAGTTTCTCTCCATCCACATATCCCAAGGCTCGCCCTTCTCACCCTTCCAAGCTCCTATGCTCCCCTTCTGTGATTTCTTTCCCCTTGAGGGCCCCAGATGAGAACCATCTTCTCCAAATCCTCCCAACCGAAGCCCCTGAGGAGCCCTCAATGACTTAACACACTCAGCAGCCATTTTCAAAGGTGGATACCAACTTGGAGCGCAGCTTCGAAGTCAACAAAATGACCGAGGGTGTCTGTGAGGGTTTCAAGGGAATTTAAGGAGAATAAAGGGATCAGTTCAAACTTCCCTGCTTCACTTTCTTGGAAGCGTAGCTTGCTCATATCGTTCTCCTGAAAGCTCTTCTAAAGTCTGAAAGGGTCCCAATTATACCACCAAGACATAAAAATTACCCTGAGTCAAAGGCACTTGAAAATAGGCTTTTTACTAAACTCCCTTACCTGCCTTAAAAGCAAAGCACCCCGAGAGAACTCAACTGTCATAAAGTCCCTCCCCAGGAGTTTCACAACCAGGGAAGTTTGGCTCTTAGTTCCCTACCTAAAGAGATATGGTCACAAAACTGCCATATTTCCCATTTGTTCTCTTAAGGGCCCATTTATCTTTCCTAAAGTCATGCTTCTAGCAAATGCTGTTCTTC
Source organism: Tarsius wallacei (assembly GCA_963574415.1). Classification (NCBI taxonomy): domain Eukaryota; kingdom Metazoa; phylum Chordata; class Mammalia; order Primates; family Tarsiidae; genus Tarsius; species Tarsius wallacei. Next base: position 2,673 of record CAUYQG010079406.1, on the reverse strand, counting down.
CCCTCCTCCTTCCCCTATTAAGATGGTATATAAGTGCCAAATTCTAACTGCCTCCTGTGACATTTTTCTGTGAACTCCCACATATATGAATAAAGATGTCTTTTTGTTGTTAATCTGTCTTTTGCAGCTTAATTCACAGGCCCCCAATATATAATCTAAGAGGGTAGATGAAAAGTGTTTTCCTACCCTATGGAGTCCAAGAGAGAAAAAAAATGTATGGTCAATTATTGATCAATGCTGATTATACTGCTGATTATCCCAAGATAAATTTATAATACAATATTTTTAATGTTCTATATGTAAGACTTCATAATATATTGGGACCCTTCATACAATAAAAATTCTTATCACCTTCGTTTGCTTGAAGCGTAATTTTACACTGTACAATGATTAAATGTGTTGTCCTTTACATTTAATTCTTCCTCTGTCTGGAAGTCTTTGACAATAACTGCATGGGTCACTTCACTTGACTCAGGTCTCTGCTCTCATGAGGTTTATCAGAGAGGCTTTCCCAATCATGGCACTAAAGAGAGCAGCCCACCCTATCCAGGTTTTATTTTTCTTTAGAGAATTTATCATCTTACACATATATTTATCATCTGTCTCCCTCAATTAGAACCCCACTTTGTTCTCTTCACTGCTGTATCTCTAGTACCCAGAACAGCACATAGTAGGTGCTCAATAAATATTTACTGAATGAATGAATCACTCCTCCCAAGACAATATATCACTCTTTGAATGTTTTTCTTCTTCGTCTGTAATACTTTGTGGGTATTAGATTTAATTAAGAAAGAAAGAAGGGAAATGAGATTTTTTTTTTTAGCAAGAGTGAAGCCAAGAAAGTGAAGCTCCCAAGCTGATTTAAATGTTTTACATAACAAAGATTGTTCAGTGACTGAGTGTCCAACTCTGAAAGACGACAGTCCTGTTCATTCCCTCTTCCTTACCTCCCTCTCCTGCTCCCCACTTCCGAAAGGCGGCCCTGTCTTTTCTGTTCACACGCTATCCACTCTCCAAGACACAATTCAAGCTCTACCTCTTCTTTCCTCAATCCAGAATGTTCTCTCCCTTCTCTGAACTCAGCACTGTTTTCTAATTCTGTCCTTTGTATATTTCTTGTTTGTTATCTCCCCCAAGATTGTCTACTCCTGGACAGAAAAGGAGTAGACAATCCTTACTCATCCTGCGTTCAATGCTGATTCAAAATCAGAAAGTGTAAACAAAGGGAAACAATACTTCAAAAGGCTACTGAAATCATAAAACATGGAAGTTACAGCAAATTAAAATGTGACCCAAAGATGTTTCTCTGCCAAGTCATCCCTGCCCAGGGATTGAGGTTTTAAGACAGGGAAGCAAGCTGCCTCCACCCAACACCAACTACCTAAGAGTCCCCAAACCTTCCCCTCCTGCTCAGCATTCTCCACTTCCTTCTCAGTAAATGCTGTGAACGACTCTAGCCAGAAACACTAGTCCCCTCACCTGAGTTCACAGCTGGGCCTCCTAAAAGTTCAGAAAAGGGTAATTCATCCCAAACGGAGATAGCAGAGTTCCTCCACCCTCTGTAAGGCCAACCTCTCAAAGTCCCACTGGTTTGTGAGAACCTAAGACCCTTAATCTCTGGTCATGTAGTTGAGGCCTAACTGGGTGCAGACAGCACCTGACCTAAAAAAAGGGTCATTTGTTTAGTGTGGGGGGGTTCTTGACTCGGGATGCTTAGACCCGCCACCTCAAGAGGTCTATGGGTAGAATTCAGTGACGTCTATGAATATGAAGCACATATATATACATATATATATATTTTCTTTTTTTCACTAACCTCTAACTGAAATTTAGCATTTCCTTTAATTATAAATGCAGGAAGCAAACCACAGTATTACTACTACTATTGTTGTTGCCACTATTATTTTTTTTTGAATTGGAGTCTCACTCTGTCACCCAGGCTGGAGTACAGTGGCACACTCACCACCACTCCAGTGTCGACCTGCTGGCCTCCAGCGATCCTTCCACCTCAGCCCTCCAAGTAGCCAGAATTACAGGTGCGCGCACTACCACGTCCAGTTAATTTTTTTGATTTATTGTAAAGATGAGGTCTCACCAAGTCACCTGCCTGGATGACAGGCTAAGCCACCGAGCCCCACCTGTTGTTGCTACTATTAATACTACTACCTAGGACTTTAGCATCAATAGAAATCACAGATATTTTCATATCACATTATAGTTAACTTTAAATGTTAAGACTGTAGATGTCTCAAAATAGCATTTATACTCATCACCTCTCTGAAGTAAGGGTAGTATTTAGACCCTCTTCTAGATCTTACTATTAAATACATCAATAAAGGAGCATATATTTTGTTACAGCACACATCTTTTTTTAAAATTTTGGTAATTATATTTCAATATAATTTTTGTTTCCTTTGTATTTTGTTTCACTTAAAAATAAAATTATTAGCCAGGCGCAGTGGCTCAAGCCTGTAATCCCAGCACTTTGGGAGGCGGAGGCAAGAGGATTGTCTGAGCTCAGGGGTTCGAGACCAGCCTGGGCAACTTGGTGAGATTTCGTCTCTACAATAAATAAAAAAATAAGCCGGTAGCAGCCGCGGGCTCAGGCAATCCACTCACCTCGGCCTCCCAAAGCGCTGGGATTACAGGCTGAGCCACTAAGCCCGGCCTTTT
>CAUYQG010079405.1:0-18747 GCA_963574415.1 Tarsius wallacei | reverse complement strand
TGTATATATATATATATTTCTCTTTGGTTGCATCTACTGTGACTAGACCTGACTGCGGTTCTCATGTCTTTTGGCTGTATGCAAAACTGAAAGTGGGACAGCAATTTTTAGAGTTATGCTGATTAGGATAATCTCTTTCATGATGTGCTGATCTCAAATGCCTAGTATCCCCAGGGTTGAATTTGGAAAGATGTAAATCGGTTTCCTAACACTACATTTTGCAATGTGTAAATTAATAACTTGACATTTCACAGCTGTTTTAAAGGCTGTGCTTTAAAGAATGAAATATCAATCGCAAATATACACCTACCCAGAAATGTCAAATCCCACCCAAATGAATACCACCGCAAATTAGCAGTGGGTCACATTGTTCTGCTGTCTTTCACTTGTGATACATTTCCTTCCTTTCCAGGTTAAGAGCTCCCCAGGAGAGGTTTAAACCTATTTTCTACCCCATATAAAAGATGGGTGGTGAGGTACTTTAATAACAGAACATAGTATCCAAATGCTAAACCTATTTGAAAAAAGGCACTGTGTATAGTAAAAGAAGAAATTGTGCTGAAGAGTTATTGGGATTTAGACCTCTCATGTCATCAATTTTCACATTTTTAAAATTTGCCTTGTGTATTTCAGTGTTATCTAAAATTGTCTTGCCTACCTCAAGGGACTTACAAAGTTAGCATTAGCTAATAAATAGTCAATATTAGCTTAAAAATAAGCTTAGAAAATTACAGGGATTATTAATGCCATAAAAATTAATGTTTCCTTTCCTGTTATATGCTTATGTCAGAGTGTGTCCCCTGTTCTTGAGGTCACTAGAGGATCATTAATTTGTCTCACATATGAACAATTTAGTAAAAAATAAATGATCATTTAGTGATTGAGTCCTTATAAGTAAATAGAGGCCAAGCTGCTTAACTACATTTTATTCCTAAAGAGTTTATATCATACCTTTAACAATTTTCAAAATATACTTCAGATTCTGTCTCTGATATGCCATTTGTGATTCCCAAGTGGTGATTAACCCTTGGAAATGTTAAAAATATTTCTGTACTTTTATTATCTGCATCAAATATATATTATGTTAGCTGTTGGTTTAAATGTATGTCTTCTCAACTTACTGTAAAATACTTACAACATAATTGTATGTATTGTTGACAACCAGCACAGTGATCTATAGAAAGCAGAGAGTCAATAAAAAATAGTGCAAATAAAAATTGTACATTGCATTTAATCTCACAGTCCTGGAGGCAACGAATATTTCTTGGAGTCTTTTCATTTAAAAAAATTATCAATATGAAACATCCTCTTAAGTAAATATATTATACTGTTCATTAATATCTCCATTTGAATTAACTTTATTAATATTTAAGAACAAATATTTTTTTGAAAAAATTTATGCATTTTCTTCAGTGAAATCTTACCCAAATCATGTGAGTTGTACAGTAACTATTTTTGAAGCTTAAATACTTGATTTTTTTTTTTTTGAGTTGGAGTCTCACTCTGTTGCCCAGGCTGGAATGCAGTGGCACACCCACGACCACCCTAGTATCGACCTGCTGGGTTCTGGTTATCCTTCCATCTCAGCCTTCCAAGTAGCCAGAACTACAGATACCCACTACAATGCCAGGCTCATTTTTTGGTTTATTGTAGAGAGGAGGTCATGCCAAATTGCCCAGACTGGTCTTGAACCCGTGGGCTCAGGCAATGCATATTTGTTGTTTTTAATGAGTAGAATGAATTTATCAAACATATGTGAGGGGCTAAACAATATAATGAATGCATTCAGCATTTATGTTTGTCAATTATTTTAATTGAGATCAATTATACAAGTGAATAAGGTTAACATTACTATTTTACAAATTATTTTTATTTAATTGTGTGTTGGGCTTATGAAAAACAAGTTATAAAACAAAATAAACATAAAATCTTCTTTCTTATGTGATATTAAGGAGAATCATATCCTTAGGAAGTCAAAACAAACAATCTTCTTGTAAGCTCCAGTAGCAAATCACATACAATTCAAAGAAGCTATAAAGCTTTAAAAATCATGAGAACACATATGCCTATAGAAATTATAATGTGACTTAAGAATGCTTATTTTCATATTTCATGTTGTTTTTAAGGAAATAATGTCTTAGTCCATTTAGACTGCTCTAACAAAAATTGCCCTAAATGGTGTGGCTTACATACAACAGAAATCTATTTCTCACAGTTTTGAAGACTGGAATTCCAAGATCAAGATGCCGGTAGATTTTTTTTTTCTGGTGAAAGCCTGCTTTCAAATAGACAATGCCTTCTGGCTGCCTCCTCAAGTGGTGGAAGGGGCAAGACCCCTTTCCAGGGTCTCTCTTATGAGAACATTAATCCAATACATAAGGGTTCTGCCCTCATGAACTAATCACCTTCCAAAGTTCCCACTTCCAAATACTATTATATTGTAGGTTAGTATCTCAACATATGGATCGAAGGAAACATAGATATTTAGATGATAGTAAATAATACTGTAAGTGATCTATGATCTGTGACATCCTCACCATCCTTAAAGTATAGCCACACACAATGGCTTCATCTGTTAATATCTTGGCATTAGAAATAGTATTGTGTTCCTTGTCCTGGAATGGAATTAGCTTTACATAATTATCTCCACACTAATACAAAATAAAATCTTGTTTTAGATTATTCACACTAATATAAAACCAATTTTGAAGATATAATGATTAAATGGAGGTTTTCTGATGCACAGTAGGATTTTGCTGGTGTTCCTGTGAAGAATCAAATACAGGGAAAGGCTGAAACTCAGTAATTAAATGCAAAACCAAGCTTGATTCTGATAGCCTACTAAGACATAATTTGAAATAAAGATTACGTCTTTATATCCTGCACAGACATAATTACAAGATATTCTGGTTCAATTTTAGAAGCAGAGGCATGCACATTCTAACTCATATGCATGCTTTTCTTTTCTCACTACACATCAGACTGACAGTCAACTTTCAGGACTTGCATTTTAGCTCTAATTCAATTGACTGTGTTGGGCTGGGACTCTGAACAAATTTCTACCACATTCACTATTATTATACTTTCCTTCTTGTCACACTTGGCTTTCTCAGAAGCAGGATTTAATTTTTTTCTCATCTGTTTGTAGAACAAAAACTAGCAAACAAAACCAAACTTCAGACTTTTTTTTCAAAGTTTCTACCTAGCTTATACATCTCTAGATCTTGTTGTTTTGGAAATTGATAATATCTGAAGAAAGAAAATGATGTCTAGGGTAAATCAACTTAAAAGTTAGAGAATGCTGATAAAAGTGGAATTGTAAATATCTTTTTAAAGATTCTGAGATACATACTTATAAATCTATATACTATATATGTAACAAATATGTATGCATACATCATATGTGTATGTACAAATGTACTATATATGCATATATAATATGTATGTATATATGTAACATATATATTTCAAAATCGTTACAATATTTATGTATATTTTTCAGGTGAAATTCTACTTTTTTGAGATTTCCTTTTTATAAAATTTAATTTAATTTCATTATAGAGATGTGAGGTACAAGTCAGGATTAGCTACACAAGTAGGCTGCATTCAAGTGCTTTGCGGACAAGATGATTCTGTATCTTGAAAATCCTATGGAGTCTGTCAGAAGCCTTCTCGCACTGATAATTGACTTCAGTAATTCTCACATACAAAATCAATGTGCACAAGACTGTTGCCTTTCTATACAACAGCAACAAGCAGAGTGCCCAGTAAAAAGCACAATCCCATTCACTATAGCCACAGAAAAATGAAATACCTTGACATCCACCTAACCAGAGAAGTTAAAGACCTTTACAATGAGAACTACCCAACACTGCTCAAAGAAATCAAAGAATACACAAACAAATAGAAAAACATTCTATACTCATGAATTGAGAGAATCAATATTGTCAAGATGTCCATCCTATCCTAGGCACAGATTTAATGCAATACCTGTCAAATTACCAACATCATTATTCTCATACCTGGAAACAATACAAAAATTCATATGGAAACAAAAAGAAGCACAAATAGCCAAAACAATCCTCAGCAACAGGAATAAAGTGGGAGGTATCACATTTCTAGACTTTAAACGTTACTACAAGGCTATGGTAGCCAAAACAGTCTGGTACTGGCACAAGTAGACAGACATTATGGAAGCAAAATCTCAGTATCTCAACCAACTCATCTTGAACAAAGCCACCAATAGCAACCACTGGGATAAGGAGACCATATTTAGCAAACGGTGCTTGGGAAATTGGCTGACCACCTGCAGAAGAATGAAACAGGACCCCTACTTGTCTCCATACACAAAAATCAACTCTAAATAGATAAAGACCTAAGTGTAAAACCTCAAACTATAAGAATTCTAGAAGAAAACAAAGGAGAAATTCTACTTTTAAAAAATTTATTATGAAGATATTAAAATATAACTTACCATGCCCGGCTAATTTTTTTATTTACTGTAGAGATGAGGTCTCGCCAAGTTGCCCAGGCGGGTCTCGAACCCGCGGCCTCAGGCAGTCCACTCACCTCAGCCTCCCAAAGCACGAGATTACAGGCTGAGCCACCGAGCCTGGCTTGCCTCCCTTTTAATGAAGCTATTTATTATTTTTTTTACTGTCAATTAATTTGCGTTTTTTATAGGTCCTAGATATTAGACTTTTTCTTGATGCATATGCTGCAAATATTGTTCTCCTGTTTTGTGTGTTGTTGCTGTACTCTCTTGATGGTTTCTTTTACTGTGCAAATCTTTTCAGTTTGATAAGTTTCCACCTATCAATTTTTGCTTTTGCCACATTTGCTTTTGAGAGCTTGACCATGAATTCATTGCTTACTCTGATGTCCAAGAGAGTGTTTTCTAAGTTTTCTTCTAATATTTTTATAGTTTGAGGTTTCACTTTTAAGTTTTTAATTCATTTTGAGTTAATTTTTATATATGGTAATAGGTAGTGGTCCAGTTTCATTCTCCTGCATGAAGCCAGTTTTCCCAGCACCGTTTGCTAAATTGGGTTTCTTTCCCCAAATGTGTGTTGTTGACAACTCTGTTCAAAGATGAGTTGGTTGAAGTTCTGTTTTTGTTTTTTGTTTTTTTTTTTCCTGGATTTTCTGTCCTGCTCCATTGACTTATGTGTTTATTTTTGTACCAGTACCATCCTATCTTGGATACTGTGGCCTTGTGATAAACTTTGAAGCATGGAAGTGTGATGCCTCCTGCTTTGTTCTTTTTGTTGAGGATTATTTTATCTATTCATACTCCTTTTATTGCTTCCATATGAATTTCTGTATTTTCTTTTGTAGGTCTGTCAAAATGATACTGGTAATTTTATAGGGATTACATTGAATCTGTAGATTGCCTTGGGTAGTATGAACATTTTGATAATATTGATTATTACAATCCATGAGGATAAGATGTCCTTCATTTGTTTGTTTGATTCTTGATTTATTTGTGCATGTTTTTGTAGCTCTCATTGTAAAGGTCTTCTGCCTCTTTGGTTAGATGAATGCCGAGTTATTTTGTGTGTGTATGCGTGTGTGTGCATCGTGAACAGGATTGCGTTTTTTATTTGGTTCTTAACCTGCTTGTGGTTAGAGTAGAGAAATGCATCTTTTTTTATGTGCACTGATTTTGTAGGCTAAAACTTTTCCAAAGTCTTTTGTTAGTGAGAGGAACTTTTTGACAGATTCTTTATGGTTTTCAAGATATAGGATCTTACTACCAACAAAGAGGGATAATTTAACTTCCTCTAAGAGGAACTTCAAAATTGCTATTTATTAAAATTTGTGCAAAATGATATAAAGTATTTCTATTTATAGAAGTGATCATTAAAATAATATAAATATGCCACGCTAAAATAAAGAATATATGGTAAAATCTTATAAAAATGATTCTTAAAATATATATTTTTAGAAAATTGTTAATGGAATGGAAAATAAAGGGATGATTTTAACAAGACCACAGAACAATGTGTATGGGGGGGCACAAAAGCCAGAAACTATTTATTAAAAAATGTGTGTATTTATTTTTATGTTTTTAAACCTTAGTCACCTTCAAATTACTCTCCATTTGATGTCATATACCTATTGAGATGTTTTTTCCATTGTTCAAAACAATTTTTGAATTTTTCAATTTTGATGTTTTTAGTGCCACTGCCGATTTTTGTTTCACCTCTTCCACATTGGCAAAACATTACCCTTTGAGAACTTTTTTCATGCTGGAAAACAAGCAAACAGAAAAGACACTTGGGGCGAGATTGAGTGAACCGGGGGTGGGGGGGGTGGAGCACAAGGGTCACACCATTATTGATCACAAACTGCGGAACACTCAGTGTAGTAGTATGAGCAGGAGCACTCGTAAACCACACATTATAAATTGGGAAAACATGATAAAAGAATCTCCAATAAAGAACTCACTGAAACTAACTGCAGCTTCTCACAATGTTATCTGGTACACTGATGGTGATGGGTTTCTGGAACACTTACCTGGCAAGGGAGGTCTGTACTACAAAGGCCCCACCTTCCAAATTAATTCCGTTTGGTGGGGGAGTTCTTCCTCATATAATACCTAAGGGTTTTTTTTTTTTCTGCTTTTTAAGACAAAGTATTGCATAAGAAACAAAAATGTTTCTAACTATTAAAAGTGAGAGGTTACTTTGAGATGCATAGTTAATTTCAGAAGTTTTACAATATAAAGAATTCAAATTTACAACTGAGCACATACAGTGCATGTATATATGTGTGTGCTTGTGCATATATATGTATATATAGAGAGATAGAAATATTTAAAATATTAGGTTGAAATGTATGGATACAAATACTTTTATGTGTTTGACTTGTTTCCACAAAAGATTGTAAAATAATATTTTGGCGTAACACTGTTATGCCACTACTACTTTTATTGCTAATACAACTTCCATTATCTCTGCTACTTTGACCATTACTATTTATGTGTATACACTTTATTACATACTATATTCTCTCTATAAAGCCCTTTACCAATTCATTTAATTCTTATTTTGGGTAAGTTTTCACATTACCATCTAAATATATATTTTTAAATATGGAATCATGATATGTTCCCCAGGATGAAGAACAGTGGCTATTGACAGGTGCGATCATAATGTACCACATCCTCAAACTCCTAGACTCAAGGGACCCTCTATCCTCAGCCTCCCGAGTAACTGGAAATATAGGCATGCACCACCGCACAAGTCTTGTCTTTTAGTACATGAGAAAGCTAAGAACTTATTTAGAGAACGTAAGTAAATTACCAAAAATAAATTCACTTATTCTTTTTCTTCCATGTTAACTCATTTTCATATTGATTTACAAAGAATCCAAGTATATTTAAAATTTCATAAAGGATTTGCATAGATTGGATAATTTAAACCTGTCAGAATATCTTTTCTTCTGGTGGAGCAGGTATAGTTTTCCAAATGTTACATTTGAAGCATATAAAACCGTAGATACTAGAGACTGATGCAAAATATTTGAGTGTTAACACTTTATTCCATTAATAAATGCCACTGAGAGAGGGAAACAATCATTGTGAGGTGTGGGGATTATTCCATCCTGAGAATATTTTGTATTCTCAGTCATGTTGTTCAGAGTCTACTCAAATAAAAGAAGATTGAAGAGGCATGTTGGCAGTGTTGAGTGAGAACACAAAACCTTATTACTGTGAGTGGGGGGTAGTGGAAGGACAAAAATGCTAGTTGTTAATAGTAGTAGTAATATTAGTAGCAACAGCAGAAGCAACATTAGTAGTTGTGTTTTCTGGTATGATAAAAAATATTTTGGAAACCATACAGTAATCTATTAACCTTTGTCAACAAAGCTACTTCTGAATTATGAAATTCTTAAAGCAAATCATAAAAAGACATTTTAAACACTTTTTTCCTGGTGCCAATACTTTATTTAATCAACAGACATTCCTAATATCCTCAAATTCCTGTGAAATGATTATAATTTTTCATGAGGGTGTTCCATTTGTATTTTTCAAAATAATTTATTTACTACTGAATAAACTTTGAATTTTTCCCAATTTCTTCTTTGCGTGCATACCAACACCTATTGTACCCAAACTCTCTAATACCTGGAACGAAATGTTTTCAAACAGACTCTGCTGTTGTCTGTTTCAAAAAAGGCCAGACCTTCCATCACTTCCAAACAAGGGAATGACCTGTGTCTCAAAGATGGTGATAATCACTCTGAGTATGATATACAGCTATAAATAAAACCTATATTTAAAAAGATACTTGTGATCCTCAAAAAATTTTAGGAGCGCAAGGGAGATCTGAGAGAAGTGGAATTGAGTGAATATGTTCCTATTTATAGCAAATGTTATAGAAAATTACCACTGGAATAATAGACCATATTACATGACCACTAGGGGTCCAATATTGTGGAAACTGACAAGTCGGCATGCTTCACTTCTAAATAAATAAGTGAAGTTATATGTTCAACATCAGTGGAGCCAATGTCTAAGAAGTATCCATATGATTCTCCTGATTAGTCATTTCTATTTTGTCAGACAAAGACCCTACGGGCTTTTTGATCGATAATAAGGAATTGGAAGGAGAGAGAATCAGGGAAGACTTAGCTGATGTAACCACATCCTTTTGTCTAAAGGCCTGATTATTAAACACTCTATTTGAACTGCCTTTATGGAAGGATGACAATCCTCACTTTTCAATTCTGCTGTGATGCTGATTAATTCATGTTATAAATATATCTAAGAGACTCAAAATGTGCAGTTTTTCAGTAGCTTTAATTCACAGATGCTTTTATAAAAGCCTAAATTCTGGAACTTTCTGAGTTTAAATATCAGAATAGAATAGTATGCCCTGCATTTGTGGTTCCTCAGGGCTATGACTAAGCTTTGTGTGTATTTTGTGACCACAGAACTTAGGACTTGTTGGGCATACAATGAAAATATTCTAAAAGCATAAATCATCACCTTATTTCTGACTTTGGGCATTTTTGATGTAAAAAACATAACCCAAAGTATACCAATCAAGAATCTGCTTTAATTGTATTCATTCTATCAATTTTTAAAAGGCTTTAATATCTCTAATATTGCTCTTGAACTATGAGTTATATTAGCCACAAAAGAGTTAACTGCTTTCAGAAATTCTGTTATGACATTGTGACATTGAGCTGTATATCTTTGTCTATTCACCGGTGTTTGTAATAGCATTCAGTATTTCTCTACCCACCAGCATAACCCTAGTTTTATGCAAACTTAGTTTTATCTTTAAAGGCCATAGGGACTTACATCAATCATTCCTGCTCTCTAATTTTCCGAACGGTAAAACCTAGCAATTTCTACTCCTCTAGTTTGTTATCACAATACACTCTTGAAATCTTTAATGAGTTTGATTCTAAATCTGAACTTGCTTCATGAAGCAAAACGTTTTATGTTGCATCTGAGTAGCAACTCTTCTTATTAAATAAAGCTAGTGATATTCTGTGATAGATAATAGTTTCAGCACATTTTCATACAAATGGGAGTAGTAGATAGCAGAGGGACAGGCTGTTCGTTCAAAACATTGTCCATAAAAAATTTAGTTAATATTTTCATACCATATGTTGTGCCTATAAACAATTGTAATGGTCTTAATGTATAAATAAAACATTTAGATTGTTTCTATTAAATTTCTGACTTATTTTCAAAAAAGATAACCTTTAGATTAAAAAATAAATAAATTTCAAACAAGTACAGTGACTCTCACCTGTAATTGAACTGCAAGAGGACAAGGTGGGAAGATATCTTTGGCCCAGGATTTCAGAACCACCCTGAGCACCATAAGGATAACTCATCTCTAAAAAAAAAATAAACATTAAAAAATTTAGCTGAACATGGTGGCACACATTTTTTGTTCCAGTTCTTCTGGAGGTTGAGGCAGGAGGATCACTTGAGCCCAGGAGATAAAGGCTGCAGTTAACTATAATTATTCCATTACACTCCAGTCTGGGCAACAGAGTAAGATGCTGTCTATACATAAATAAACAAACAAATAAATAAATTTTAAAAGTGCTTTCAAGCCGGGCTCGGTGGCTCAGCCTGTAATCCCGCGCCTTGGGAAGCTGAGGATTGCCTGAGCCCGCGGGTTCGAGACCCGCCTAGGCAGGCGAAACCTCATCTCTACAATAAATCAAAAAAAAATTAGCCAGGCGTGGTTGTAGCTGTAGTTCCAGCTACTTGGAAGGCTGAGGCGGAAGGATCGCTGGAGCCCAGCAGGTCGAGGCTGTGGTGGCCGGGAGCCACTGCACTCCAGTCTGGGGGACAGAGTGAGACTCCAACTCAAAAAAAACAAAAAAAAAAACAAAAATGCTTTCAGGTTGGCGACTTTGTTATATGAAAAGTAACGCCAACTACATCTTTGTCCTTTTTTTAAAAAAGTCTTTTTTTGAAAGATAGAATTTACAATATTTCATAGAATATTTTGTGTATTTTCATACAAAGAACAGTTTGAGTTTCACATAGCTCGGACAAGATAACCAGTTACATTATTTTACCAATAAAATTCTTACCTTCTCAGTTGAATGGAGTTGGAAACTATCATACTTAGTGACCTATCACAGAAACAAAGAACCAAATACTACATGTTCTCACTTATAAGTGGTACCTGAACATTAATTACAATAGCACAAGGGAGGGATCACCAGTCATTGAACATTGTGGGGGTAGGAGGACACCTAACAACATAGTGTACCTGGTCCTAAACCAGGGGAAGTGAGGACCAGTTGGAGGTCCAAACTTCAACTATACATAGATTACTTACGTACCTAATCCTGACTTGTACCCCACGTCTTTATAGTAAAATAAGGTTATACAAATAAAAATAAAATAAAATATTTGCAATCCCTAAAAGCTTTTGATGCTCTTTTAAATATTCTTCCTTGAAGGTAACATCACTATGCAAAAGATATCCCCCTAGATATTTACTTTCATAATTCAGCAATTAATTTAATATAAATGTATGATAATTTATCTTATTATTCTTCATTTAAAATATATATATAAGATGGTGATAATCTAATTTCACTTATTTATTATCACTCATTTTATTTTATAATAAAATCAGATTATCATTGTCTTATATATAGAGGTGCCAAAAAAATGTATACACATTGTAAGAAAGGAAAAAAAAAAGTATTTAAATTGTAATACTCAATAAGATGAATAAAAGTTACTTTTGACTTCTGCAATTACAAGAGATGATCAAAGTGGTTACCATCAGCTTCCGGAGACTTCTGATTATGGCAAACATCTCTAAATATCTCTTAATATATGTACACTATTTGGCATCACTGGTATATTCTTTGAAAAATATATTATATGTAAAAGTCATGAATGAAATATTTAATTCCTCTTGTAATAAGCAATTAACTTTGATTGTTGTACATCATGATCCATGTACAAAGGGGTTTTTTTTTTCCTTGTATTTTCACCAAGAGATCTGAGGTTAGCAACTGACACATGGTCTTCTGTAATACTACTTATTTTTCTTTTTAATAGTTGTAACTGACACTTAAACTTTATATGTAGTATCTAGAAAGGCTAGCACATGCTGTTTATATCTCACTTCTGGAATCACTGATTTTGTTTCGATGACTTCCATCTCCACTCCACTCACTACCAAAGTAAAAGTGTTCTGTGCTTAATACCACTACTAAAAACTAAGGAACAAACAAACAGAACAGAGATTGACTTGGGAACTTCAGAAATTTTTCAGACACTCTCTGAGGCATTGCTCTTCCAATTTTATCTTTTGAATAAACAGAATTAAGCATTTCAGAAAATAGAGACCTACAAGTCTTTATTCTAAGAAAAAATTTAAAGCAGTAGAACAAGAACTGTGAGACAATTTTAGAAGCTAAATTTGCTGAAGTAAGTGAAACTTATTTATTTGCAAGTATTGTAAAGTTGATTTTAGAGGACTAAAATAGCAAAAATAGAAATAAAGTTATAAAATTTTGAGCAAAATATGCTGGATTTCAGATAACATATGATAGTAAATATATATATTGAAAATATTTATATTCAAGCAAATTCCAACGTTTTAATGCTATTTTTTGAAAGAAAAGATTTTAAAGGTACACTGAAATCAGTTCTAAAATACAATGTAGTGTTTTTTAGGCCCCCTCATCTTAAACATACAAGTTAAAATAATAAAGGTTGATGGATTCATAATTACTCAGTATAGACTCACTAGCTGATTGGATAAAATACTAATGTTTGCAATTCAGGAGAGGGAAAGAGTAGAATGTTTGCCATCACAACAGCTCACATCATTTTATTATAGTTTATGTTTTACATACCATATCAGTTTTTCAAAATACAGTGTCATGGTCTCCAGTGAAAATATCTGCACTCCTATGACCACACCCCAGTCCCTCACAAGGAGAATTGTTTATTTCTCTCCAGAATCTTTTATATTTTCATATCTGATGCCACATACCTTTCAAATACACACAGGCCCACAATAATTTTGTTTTTATTTCTTTCTCCTCATATTACTATGATCTATATAAAGTAAGTTATCCTTTCCTTAAATTCCCTACAAAACTGTATAATGTTTCTTTAGCATTTCCTATTTCTTCTCCATTTTTCACAAATGCAGCTTTTGAAGGCATGAGCATCAGTTTTAGGCTTTCCTTATAGATATTCTTTGGTTATGCTCTACAAAAGCAAAATGGCATGAAAGAGAATAATTTTCCAGGGTCTGCAGTTATAAGCACCTCAAAATGAGCTCCAGGCATGAAAAGTTTATGTTCTTTACAATCATTTTTCAAATATACTAAAAGAATCCACATTGTATATATAGAATTTCACTCATTTTCCAGAATTTAGGATACTAAAAAGCACATAAAAAGGTATTGACCATTTGAGTTTTAGATCTAGTACAGCTAAAATATCAAGTTATACCGTTCCTCCAATAAAATTTTTGCAATCCCTAAAAGGTCTTGATTCTCATCTAAAATGTCTTCTTTGTAGCCAAAAACACTGAGCAAGCAGTCTTCTACTTGGTGTTTGATACCTATTTGTCCCATCAGTTGGTGAAAACTGCTTTTACAAACAAAAGACTAAAAAGCTGGAGAAGATTGTTGTAAATGACTTTTGTAAATTTTTTTTAAGAACTTCTTTTTGATACACCTTTATCTTCTGACAATGTAATTTTAGGATTCATGCCAATCATTGTGTTTAAATGCAGTTTACCATCAATGATGGGTTTATATCACCTACAGTATGTTAAAAAAAATCAGATCCTTTTAGATGAACTGTCAGTTGGCAAGAATAGAATGTATGAGCTGAGAACTAACTTATGGAAAAGTCAGCCACACAGATTAATATGTCCTTTAGCAATGCTTATTTCTCTGGTTCAATACTTACTCTTCTGAACTCTTTCTTGATCATTCCATAACAGCATAGATGTAATTTTCAGCTAGTTTTCTTAAGAATGGTCAATTACAGAATACCTCTGGCCTATTCACTGATCCTATTTGCTATACAGGCAGTTTACAGAAATTGAGAACACAGACTTGTGATTTTTTACTTTTAGGCACATCTCTAGGCAGATACTCAAAAAGAAAATAAAGAGAAAAAGAAAGGGTGTAAGAGAGGAGAAACAGACTAAGGGCATTACAAATTAAAATATAGGATAAATACATATAGGGTCAATATTTTTAAAGCAGTGATCATTTTTATACATACAATTTTGAAAGCTTATAGAAATATAAAAATATTGGGAATTTTTAAACATTTCAGAAAAAAGAAACTATTAAAAATGAAAATTCTTAAAATTTAACTATAGTTCACAATTTCTTCCTCTGCTACCCTAAAGCCTATACCTTTCAAAGTAAATTTATATGCATAGATATATATAGTAATTTTATCAAAATACTTATAGCTAAAAAAAGTTGTTATTTTAAATAAAATAAAAAGGGAAGATGGTCCAAACTATTTTTTCAAAAGAATGCTGGAATATTAAACTTAAAATATGCATTGAAATAGATATGTATCAGTTTGACACAGTTGAAAAATCTATAAATAATACTTTATCCAAATATATTTAGTAATATCTACTAAGTACATTTGTCTATGTGACAAATCTACAAGAAAAAAGAAAGAAAGAAGGAAAGAGAAAAGAAGAAAAATGAAAAAAAAGACAGAAAGAAAAGAACAGAGAAAGAAGAGAGAAAAAGAGAGAGGGAAGGAGGAAGGAAGAAAGGAAGTATGGAGGATGGGAAGAAAGGAAGAAAAGAAAAGGGAATTATACGTTGTTTCTGGATGCAGGACCAATACACACAAATCAAAAGAATTTGTCACAAGAATAGTAATTATTTATGAATGTAAACTTTGAAAAGAATTTTACTCATATTGGCAAGAATATATAATTAAATTATTATTGATGAATACATTTTAAAAATTGCACCACATATATTACCTGAAAAATAGAAAATAAAATCTAATCAAAGCACTCAATGGAAGCCCAGCCAAATCCAACAAATCATGACAAAAAACCTTAAAGTTAAAGCACAAATAAAAGACTAAAAAAAATATGTAATATGTGTAACAGCCAAGAAATAGTATCCCAAACATTTAAACTATATGCCAAAAAAAATAATAAAAATAAAGTAAAACAACAGAACAACCACAAAAAAAAGTCAACCAGGAAGAAAAAATATTGGACAGGGAGAAATTAAGCTTGACATTGCAAAAGAAAAAAGTTACAATAGAAATTGAACATACGAATATCTGTTCATAGTCATTGAAAATATTAAACAATGCACCATTTTCAGGCAGACTATTCAAAGCCTAACTAGAATGGTGTGCACAAATTAAAATTCATTCAGTAATGGTGAGAGTATGAACTGGGATAATCAATATGAAAAGCAGTTAGGCAGTGTTAAGGAAAAAATGAAAATGGTAGCCATAAAAAAAGAACAAAATCATGTCCTTTGCAGCAATATGGATGCAGATGGAGATCATAATTCTAAGTGAACTATCTCAGAAACAAACAAACAAAAAACACCTGACTATTGCATGTTCTCATTCATAAACAGGTCTTAAACATTGGACATGGAAGAACAAAGACAGAACAACACTGAGCACTGCTAAAGGGAGAAGAGACGGGGGCAAGCGGCACACAGTCACCCATTAGGTACCATGATCTCTGCCAGGAGGAGAGAGGGCTCCTTAGAAGCATAAACCCCACCTTCACTAAATTTTCTTTTGTAGCAAATCCTCACAGGTACCCCACAACTCCAAAATGAAAGAAAGAAAAAAAAAGGAAGGAAGGAAAGAAGGAAGGAAGGAAGAAAGAAATCATTTTAATGTTCAGTGTGGTATTATTTTCTCCATATTTTCACTATTTAAAAATGCAATTACAATAAATGTTTTAAAACTTAATAAACAGGTTGTCACAGATGATCCTAAAAATGATGATACTTATGATGATAGATCAGAAAATGTACAGTCTCTTTTTTCCCATTTCCATTAGCTAATTACTTTAGCATTGATTGGAGATCTTTTCATCTTATATTGCATGATTATCCTCTGCAAATTAATATCATAGGAAATATAATTAAATTCTATGCTATCCTATGAAACTAGATTTAGTTCCTATCAGTCAACCTACATAACCTAGGTCCCTAGCTCACTTTATTTTTTGTTTATTTTTCTGTAATATTATTACATCTCTAAGGAATTATTGGTTTTGCAACCACAATCTATTCGATCCCCGTATGTTGACTTTGAGTCAGTCAAAAACTATAGGCAACTGTGATCCTAAGTACCAAGTTAGTCATTCTCCTATGGAGAGTACAGGACAGTATCAGACTACATGGAATCCAGAGTCACTTTAAATCTCTTCTCCACTTGTTGTTTTTCTGACATTTTTTAAGTGATATTCACATTTAGAAAAAAACTTAAGAGGAAGTTTCTTCTGTCCCGTAGTCATTTTGCAAATCTCTTACTTGCTCATAATGATTTTAATTAAAGTCTACATTCTTTCAGTTGAATTTAAGAATCACTTAAACATTGTACATATTGCTGTGATTTAAATATTTTTGATGATGATACAATTTTTTTCTCTAAAATCTGGAAAATTGATGAGTTTGTAGTTGCAAAATATATGTTTATTTCTCTCATAATATTTCTTCTGATGTCTATTTTATAGTTATACCAGATTTCTTATTATTAATATTTTCCTAATACATATGTTTTTATAGAAGTTGTACAAGATAAAAAATAATTATTTTGTCATATTTTTGTAGTAGAAACAAAAATACATTCTTAATTTTTAACATTCATAGCATATATTTATATGATATCATTTAACTCTTGTGAGATGATATCATCTCAGTATTACAGAAATTTGAAACTTATAATCATATCAATTGTTCTATTTGTAAAGTGAATAATTGAAGGTGCTAGTATGGAAGTCAGGATCACCCGGGCAAATATGCCTCACTCAGACAATATTAATCTATAAATATATGATATTAATATAATATATATTCTGGAAGAAAAACAGCTTGAATATAATAAATAACACTAATAAATAACTACTAATTAATAACACTACTAATAAACACTAATACAATAACAACTATTTAGATTAGTTTAGGGGCATGGTGACCTTATCTTCCTGGAATGAACACTGCTCAGCAACTACATAAAAACTACCTAAAAACGTTTAATTTTTTGTACAACCAGCAGGAATGGATGCTACATGAATAAGGTCAAAAAAAAAAAAAGAGAGAGAGAGAAGGAAAAAGATCAAAAGTAAGAGAAGGAGCAAATAAAACTATAAGTTATTGTATTTATTATTTCTCTTCCTGGGGAGAGGAGGAGACATCCTCCCCACTCCAAGGTGAACATAAGAGCGAGGACTGTGTTTTGCCCTAACAAGTGCACTCTTGTGAGATGATATCATCTCTGTATTACAGATGGGAAATTTGAACCTTTTAGTCATATCAATTGTTCTATTTGCAAAGCAAATAAATGAAGGTGCTGGGATGCAAGACAGGATCACCCGGATAAATATAACCAGCTCAGACAGTCCACAATTCTTGTATGCATTCATTTACTTATTCATCAAGTGTGTTATGAGAGGCTACCAAATAAATTATTCAGCATTAACAGTTGGAGAAAACGTGATCAAAAAAGACAAAAAACAAGCCTTCCCTTATAGAACATATGGTATAATAGAAAATTCATTTAAAATGCTCTGTGATAAAGTGTTTGAATAATCAGGTTTGGCATGTTATACAGCTTCATGGGAGGGTACATAATCTTCACCTACGGGCATCATATAAGGCTGGTGAAAGAAAATTATCCCTCCAAAATGAGTAAAAATTGGCAAGGTGAATAAATCATAGATGGCAGTGGAAGTAGCAGTAAAAAAAGAAAAAGTACATTCTGTGCAAACTGTGGCAAAGAAGGAAATATGGCATCATTCAGGAAATGAAAGGCATTTAATTTGGGGAAATAACAGGTTACGTGTAGGGGTGATTTATAAAATGCAAGGCATGAGGTTGGAAAGGGAAACAGCAGCTACATTATTCAGGGCCAGGTAAGCACTGTTAAAAATTTGGGGCTTCTTTTGAAAAACCAAGAGGGAGTCCTTGAAGATTTTTTTAAAAGAAAGTTAAAATTGATTTGATTTTCATTTTAAATTATTCTCTTTATATGTAGTTTGAAACATGGGTTAGATAGAATTAAGAGCTAATTATTAAAAAAATAAACACAAGGAAGTAGCAGCTATGTAAAAAAGAAATGAGGTTGGCTTAGACTAGCAAAGTAGCAGAAAAACTAATAAAATTCTTGCCTATGATCAAGTAGAAAATAGAAAATACAGCTAATTGACAGGCGGTTTTAGTTGTTGGGAATTCCAGGTTGGATACTGAATAGGAACATGGATTTTATTTTACTTGCTTGAATTAAAGTACAGATAAAGAAAAATAAGCCAGAAAAAAAAATGCAAACAAGGAAACAAAAATTCAGTGTGTAAGCACCATTTAGAGGAAATGTAATGGTTTCAGGACTTGCTGAGTTCAAAAATTAAATAGTTTCTCATCTCTCATTTCTCCCAGAAAAATGCTTAAACACTTAAGGAATGGATTCAGTACAAATGCTTAATACCTAGGGCACAACCCACAACTGGGAAAGCAGAGAAAGAGTGCCATTGTTAAGAAATTTGGCTGTAAAATCATTTTTGTTAAATCTCAGAACATTTAAGGGAGAAGGGGCATTAAGTATATTAAGGCTCAAATATCCTCTCAACTAGACTTAAGAATTCGAAAACTCTTAATGTTGTTGTCTACAGCACCATGACTGTCAAGTTCAGGTAGAGGAAGTTCTGTCTTTCAAAGAAAGGAGACTGAGGCTTTGTCTAATAGAGTGGATTATAATTTGACTCAGCCTCACTAATTGTCAGCAAAATGTAAATCAAAACAGCATTTCGATACCACCTAATCCCAGTAGCAGTAGCTATCATTAATAAAACAAACAACAACAGATGCTGGCAAACATGTGGAAAAAAAAAGAATGCTTCTACACTGCTGTTGGTAATGCTAACTAGTTCAAACTCTTTGGAAGATAGTGGGGTGGCAATTTCTGAAAGAACTAGAAATTGACCTTCCATATGACCCAGCAATTTCCCTATTGGGAATATACCCTAAGGAAGTTATTCCACAAAA
>CAUYQG010079404.1:0-30509 GCA_963574415.1 Tarsius wallacei | reverse complement strand
CACGCCCGGCTAATTTTTTTGATTTATTGTAGAGATGAGGTCTCGCTTGCCCAGGCGGGTCTTGAACCCGCGGGCTCAGGCAATCCACTCACCTCAGCCTCCCAAGGCGCGGGATTACAGGCTGAGCCACCGAGCCCGGCTCCTTTCATCTTTCTTTATTAATTCTTAAAATTGTGTTGCTGAGAATTAAGTCTAAGGCCTATGTGTTTGGTTTGACCTGTGTAACAAAATTGTCCAACCCCAGAAGTGCTCCTTTGAGGCCACAGTGTGAGAACAACAGTGACACCAGGAAAGCTCCAATGACAGTGTCAGAGAAAGAAGAAAAATTCTGAGATTAATTTCAGGGTCTGATCACCCTCCCATGGCCAATATCAGATAACAAGAATTTTCTCTTTGTGGTCATTACCATCCTAATTTAGGGCCTGGGTCCCAAGACATTGGATCCTAGACCTCATATTTATTTGATGTGGAGAAGACACATAATATTCACAATGTGCAGTTTTTCCTGCTGTAAAGTGGGAATAGTAGAGCTCTTTGGAGGCATACATGAAAAAAAGGATTACTCACAGTCTGTTGTTGGTGTGTGGGGTGATATTATTTGAATCCAGTCAAAGCCTATACATTCTTAACTACAGAAGGTCATTGAAACTCATGTCTGATGGGTCTGAAGCCAGTCTTCTACTGTCCCATCTGACAGCCCATAGTCTCTGTGGGTTAGAACAGACTTCATTGAGGTGGATGATAAAGGCAGGTCTGAAGACTTCTCAGGATGTAGAGCTCTCTGAAGGGTTCTTGGGGTCAGGATGGGGGTCAAGGGGAAGCCATTACCTATAGCACCTGGAGAGGCATAAGAGCTTTGTGAGCTTGATCCTGATGCCAATGTTTCCTTCAGTGTTGGGCAACAGGATGCTGCCCTTGTCATCAGTGATCTGGAGCAAGAGGCCTGTGAATCCCACCATGCAGGATTCCCCAACCCTTCAACCCCACCCAATCATTACATGGTTCATTTGCAGGACAATAGTGGGGATAAGTGGGAATAATAATGAAGGCCTTTCAGAAAAGAGAACATCCTTTTCAAAGTTCTTTGAAATAAGAAAATGTGAAATCCAAGCAAAAAGTCTATGTTTCACTGGTAGGTAGACATCAGCAATGTTGCTTCAAGCTGGAACACTTCCGTCAAGGGACAAAAAAGCCATCAATTGGTAGAGCAAGCTGCCAGTGCTGCTACCTAGAGGTATTTCCTACTGACTCTGTGATGCCTTTGGCTGCCAGGATGAGCTGTATTTATCTCCAGGATAAAACAGTTTTCACCTGAAACCTCCACAGGAATTTGGAGAAAAAACTGGGAAAGAAGAGGAGGAAGATTGGGAAGTATTGCTGGTTTTGTCACCCATTGTCACACAACGGTCCAACCCCAGCTGTGCACTAACTGCTCCCTGCCCTTAGGACCAGATCTGGATGCTGTTGGTTGGGATGGCCTTCACCAAGGACCCATATTCATATTTATTGCCTGGGGGACACCACACCTCACTCCACATTCACAAATAAAGTGATAAGTGGCTGTCCAAAGAATCCACAAAGCAGCAAGAATCACACACACACAACACGCCCTCCCCTGCGCACCTTGCTGACAGATATTATTTGGTGTGCCACAAAAAGTCCCTGTGGGCAAACTAAAAGTCTTGGTTTAATGTTCAAGGTTTTGACCCAACTTCACTCAGCAGCCACTTGCTGAAACACACATGGGCTGGGTCTGTATTAAGTATGAAATCTACCGACTCCTGTGTGAAGGTAAAAAAAGAAGCAAATGGGTAATCCTCAGATTGTGGGCTTGTAATATTAGGTGTGGGGTGCCCATCATGGGCCAGGCATATGTCAGGTTTCCAGGAGAAGGTCATGAGTCCATCTGACAGACATTTACTCAGTGAAAGGAATTCCATCACAACTCCTTCTCGGCATGAGCTGAGAATGTGTATATTGCTCACGCCTTGGACTCACCGGGAATTGCTTCTTCATCTTCATTTATCATCCTGATGAAATTTATTCCTCCTTCTCTCAAGTATCATTCTTTCTATACCTGAGCGCTTTACAATCAGACAGACATAGGTTCAAAGCTTGACTGACTATACACTCATAGTGAGTCAGTTATTGCCTTTCAATCTCCTGTATTAAAGGGAATTAATTATAACACTCTGCCCCCACTCCAGAGTTCTTGTAAGTGTGTAGGAAGTTCATTGCACAGTATGAGGCACACATCACGTATTCAATGACCAACTGCCACTATGATTTCTCTACCTCAAGAAAAGTCTGTGGAAGGATATGTGTTCTGCTGTCTTTCCGCTGTACTTGGCCACAGGGCATTATAATTATTTTTGCTCGTTCAATTTTTTCAACACATAACGAGTATCCTGAGAATATTGATGGTCTTGCTTACCCCTGATCTCTGAGCATTTGTCATTACATCCACCTCAAAAACCAACCTGACCAACAGTATCTGCAAAGTGAGCATGTGCTGTATCTGAACACTGGCCAGAGTTTTATATGCTCTTTTCACAGTCTGGCAGGATCATAATTATAATGTGCAATTTAGAGATGGGAAAGCTGAGATGGGGAAGGCTGAATGACAATTCTGTGGTTTTTCTTAAAGTTGTTATTTGCAGAACTGAGGATTGGATCTAAGTCTGAGTGCCTGGGAGAGGAAGCTCATTCCCCCCGGCCACATCACTGATCATGCTGCAGGCATGTGAAAATTGTTGCACAGATGAGTGAATAGGTATGAAAGTACTGTAAGAAATAAAGCATTATCTCTTGTTGCAAAAAGTTCATGAAAAGAGACTGGAGTCATGAGTTTGTGTTACACTCACCAACCCACATCCTTGTGTAAGTACGACCTGTGATCGATTCAAGCACAGATCCAGGATTTCAGCATGCTTCAGTCCTGGAATCAGACTGATGAATTAAATCATTATTATTAATACAATTTGCAAAATATAAGAGTGTGAATTGAAACTAAAACCGTAATTGCATATGGGGTCTGAGGTGGCAGTCATTGCTCTGTATACTGGAGAGATAACAGGAACTGGGGGAACAAGGATCTGTCCAGAATCAGAAAAGGATTGAGAATGTGTTGAGAGACATGCACCCATACTACCACTGATGAAGTTCTTGAGGCTCTAGACATGCACGATACTCTAAAGGTCCTGCCTACATGACAGCTCAGTGACACTCTGGAGAGACATCGTTTTTTTGTGTGTATGTATTCTTTGTATACAGAAAGTCTTTCTCCCTCCTTCACCTTGCAAGTAACTTGCATCTTGTCGTCCTTACCACCCAGTAGTGAATAACTGGAGCCAGGTTCCACCTTCCTGTACAGTTCTAGGGAGAAATGGTGAAGTGGGCAGGACTTGCTGGTGGTGAGCTCCACTTGCTAGAGCAAACCTTTTTCCCACCACTCCACATGGATTCATCTGAGCTGATGATGGTCACTGGAAGAGTGGAAAATGTCTTTACCGTTTAAAGTTTTTGTTAGACAGTTTTCAGTGTATTGGTCCCTTGATAATTGATGAGCTGTGAGTTTTCTTTCTGACAATCAATTTGGGGCATGTAAGCTTAGGACACGGATTTCCCTGTTGGCTTCCAGCAATGCTGTGCACACAATGGGGTCTCAACAACACATGCACTATGATGCAGCTCATCTGGGCTCAGGGACCATGCATATCTTGCTAGCTTCTGACTGTCTAAAGGCCTTGCACAGCAAAAGACTTATGTCTTTTCCACTGCTCATGCTCCCTGGGCAGAAGGAACTCCTGGGGGGGGGGTCCGGTAAAGGATACTTCAGGGTAGGAAACCTGAGACTTGGGGAAAACAATGTGTCAGACCTTGAACGCTCCATCCCATCTCAGTGCAATAAGAGCTTATAGCACTGATGTCAGGTTATTCATTCTTCTGCATTCCCACTTTCTTATTTGTCTTCTGGTCATTGTACTTATGGTCAAGGCCACGTGGATGCCTTCTGTCAGTCCCTGTGAACTCCTCTCAAATGAGTGGGTGGATGTTGGAAAGGCTAGTGAGTTAAATCAGGAAAACTAGGATTAAACTTGGATGTTGATATAACAAGAGGAAAGAAGTCTATTGATCAGAACATATTTTAGGGAACCATTTTGTGAGGCTTAGGGAGATACAGAGCCATACAGAGTTCCTAACCATTTTGTGAGGCTTAGGGAGATACAGAGCCATACAGAGTTCCTAGCCATACAGAGTTTAGGAACAAGACCCAGAGGACACGCTAAGATGATAATAGAGTTCCTTGGCATAGTTAGAATGTTTGCCCTTTCCAAATCTCATGTTGAAATGTGATCCCCCATGTTAGAAGTGGGGTCTTGTGGAAGATGATTGGATCTTGAAGGTGGGTCCCTCATAAGTGATTTGGTGCCACTCTCATGAGTAAGCTCTTTCTCTATTAGTTCATATGGAAGCTGCTTATCTTATAAAGTCTGGCACCTCCCTTCACTCTCATGCTACCACTGACCCCATGTGACATGTAGGCCCTCCTTCTTCCATGATTGGAAGCAGGTGACTTCATGTCATGTTAATGTACTCAAAGCAACAGCAACACCCTTACTGGTGACATATTTTTTATGTGCCAGCTTCAGAACAATTAATAACGTCTAAGGTATTGCCATCTTTACCACCTTAAAGGAAAACAGGATCATAAGGCAAGTCATGGCTGTGTTTTGTCATCTCGTGGAGGTCTGTGGTCTCACTCGTAGAGAAGGTGACCATTAGGTTTATGGTCTCTGACTTTAAACAGGTGTGTTCTGATGTGCAAAGGGATTCAATACAACAGAAGAAAAGTCATGTTTGTAACTTTCCATTCCTTGGGGAAGCAAAAGAAATCATATGAGTCATGGACAGGATCTTGGGAGTTTGCAACACTGGAGAAAAACCTAGCTCTCTCAGTGTTAGATATAAAACTGGATTTAGGAGTGATTTTTACAAGTTGACTATCACTTATTCATTTGAAAAATTGAGGATATAGTGATTTTTAAAATAGTTGACAATCAAATAGCACTTCCTATGTTTAAAAAAATGCTCTAAGTGATATACAAATATGAACTCCTTTGTTCCTCAGCACAGCCCTAGCTATTGAGCACTATTTTATCAATGTCCATATTGCAGAGCAGGAAATTGAGGCTCAGAGAGGTAAAGTAACTTGACTGAAGACATACGGCTGGTAAATGTGAGAGCCAGAATTCAAACACAGTCTGAGCTTGTTTTGTTTGTGTGTGAGTGTGTGTGTGTGTGTTTTTTTACAGAAGCTAGCTCTATATGAATTAGACTCTGTGACCTCAGTGATGATGGATGGGGAAGAGAAAGCCTTGAGAGAAACTTAACACTCCACATGAGAAGTTCGGTGAGAGTCTTTTCTACATTAAGCCAGTCTTCAAGTCTGAGAGACGTGGCTTTGGGGGGTAATTTATTTGTTTAATTATACAGTAGTCGTGTTCAAGTAAGGATTTACTACATAAGTAGGCTGCGTGCAGCTGAAATTTGGGCTTCTAACTGTCTCTCACTTCCCCATGCACTCTTTGTGTCATCAAGTGCACCACCTCTTCTCCCTCACTCTCTCCCCTAGCAACGCCTAGTGACTACTAATCCCACCATTGTGCTAATATGACTAGTGTTTAGGGTGCACTTGCGAGTGAGAACTTGGGGTATTCAGTTATTTGTTTCTGTGATAGTTCACCTAGTGTAATGGTCTCCAACTCCATCCAAGTTGCTGAGAAGTACATAGTTTTATTCTTCTTAAGAGCTGTGTAATACTCTTATTATGTGTATGCACTAAGTTTTCTTTATTCAGTCTACTTTTGATGGGAAGCAGAGTTGATTCAACTATTAGCATGCAGGTGCAGGTGTCTTTTTGGTAGAGTGATTTATGCTCCTCTGGTGACATTCCCAGAGGTGGATTGCTGTATCAAATGGAAGGTCAACTTCTAGTTCTTTCAGAAATCAGCATGCTGCTTCCCATAAAGATTGAACTAGCTTACATTTCCACCAACAGTTTCAAAGTGTTCCCTTTTCTACACAGCTGTGCCAACACTCGCAGGGTTTTGACTTATTAATGATAGCTGTCATTACTGGAGTTAGGTGGCATTTCATTGTAGCTTTGATTTGCATTTCTGGGATGATTAATGAGGTTGAGCATTTTTTCATGTGTCTGTTCTTTGCTCATGTGGAACCCAGAGGTTCATTCTACAAAAAAAGATACCTGCACACATATATTTATTGCAGCAATACTCACAATATCAAAAACATGGAACCTACCATTCTGCCCATAGAAACTGTACTAGATTAAAAACATGTGGTACATATAAACAGTGGAATATTATGCAGCCATAAGGAAGGACAAACATATGAACTTGTGGCAGCTAGGATGGATTTATAGTCTATAATATTCAGTGGTCTATCACAGAAACAAAGAAATGAATAGAACATTTTCTCACTCATAAGTGGACACTGAACATTTACCATAATTCTATTAAAAAGGGACTGGCAGAAGCTGGAAACTGCCAGAGTTGGGCAAGAAGGGGCACAAAACATAAATAAGGATACCTGATCTAAAATCAGGCAAAATGGGAACAAAAGAGAGATCCAAACTTTACCTATACGATGACCACTCGTGTACTTAATCCTGAAATGTGCCCCACATCCCACATCTTTAAAATTAAAAAAAAAAAAATAGGTGCCTGATCATGTCCTTTGCCATCTTTTTAATGGGGTTGTTTGTTGGTTGCTTTGCTTTCTTTTTGTTTGTTTGAGTCCTTGAGAATCTGAATGTTAAGACGTTATCAGATACATAATTTGCAAATACGTTTTTCCCATTCTGTGGGTAGTCTCTTCACTCTTTTGATGGTTTCCTTTGTAGTGCAAAAGCTTTTCAGTTAATGAAGTGCCACCTGTCTATCTTAGCTTTGGTAGCATTCACTTTTGGAGACTTGGCCATAAATTCATTGCCTACTCTAACGTCTAAAAGTGTGTTTCCTATGTTTTTTTCTGGGATTGTTATAGTTTGAGGTTTTACATTTAGGTCCTTGAACAATTTAGAGTTGATTTTTGAGTAGAGATCCAGTTTCATTCTTCTGCATGTGGTTAGCTAGCTTTCGCAGCATCATTTGATAAATATGGTCTCCTTTCCACTAATGATTGTTATTGGTGTTTTTGTTGGAAATGTGTTGGTTGAGAGACCATGTTTATGAGTCCTGAATCTCTGTCCTGATTTATTGGTCTATTTGTCTATTCTTATACCAATACTATGCTATTTTGGTTACCATAGCCTTGTAATGAACTTTAAAAACTGGACCTGTGATAGCTCCCTCTTTGTTCCTTATGCTGAGAATTATTTGAGCTGTTTCTGCCTTTTTTTCTTATAAATTTCCATATTGTCACTTCCAGGTCCGTGTAAAATGACGTTGGTAATTTGATGAGTATTGCATTGAATCTGTCGATTGCCTTGGGTAGGATGGACATCTCGACAATACTGGTTCTTCAAATCCATGAGTATGTAATGTTTTTCCAGTTGTTTGTTTTATCCTTGATTTCTTTCAGCGGTGTTATGTTGTTATCATTGTAAAGGATTTTCACTTCTCTGGTTAGGTAGATAACACATTTTTATTTTTTGGTGTGTTTGCGGCTGTTGTGAATGAGATTTTGTTTTTTATTTGGTCCTTCACTTGCTTGTTGCTGGTGTATAGACATGCAATTGTCTTTTGCACTTTGATTTCATTACCTGTAACTTTACTAAAGTCATTTATCAGTGCAAGGAGGCTTTTGACAAACTCCTTAGGGATTTCTAGGTATAGAATAATATCATCTGCAAAGAGGGATAGCTTAATTCCTCTTTTACTAATTGAATAGCCCTGATTTCCTCCTTTTCCCCAATTGCTCTGGCTAGAACTTCCAGCACTCTGTTGAATAGGAGGGATGAGAGTGGGCAATCTTGTCTTGTTTCCATTCTTAAGGGGAATACTTCAAGCTTCTACCAATTGAGCAAAACGTTGGTTGTAGGATAATCATAGATGGCTCTTACTGTTGTGAGGAATGTTCCTTCTATACCTACAGGTTTGAGGATTTTTATCAAGAAGAGATGCTGGATTTTGTTGAATGCTTTTTCTGAGTCTAATGAGATAAACATATGGTTCTTTGTTTTATATCGGTTAATGCAATGAATTATGTTTATTGTCTTGCAAAGTTGAACCAGCCCTGCATCCCAGGAATGAAGCACACTGGCCATGGTGGATGACCCCTGAGATGTATTGTTGGGTCTTACTTGCTAGAATCTTGTTGAAAAATTTTACGTCTATGTTCATCAAGAAGACTGGTCTGCAATTCTCCTTCCCTGTGGGATCTTTGTCAGGTTTGAGTATCATTATGATGTTAGCTTCATAAAATGAGTTAGAAAAAAATTCCATTGTTCTCCATTGCTTGGAATACTTTCAATAAGATTGGTATCAACCTCTCCTTGTATGTCTTGTGGAAATCAGCTGGGAAACCATCTGGTTCAGCACCCTTTTTTTTAGGGGAACAGGGAGGTTTCTTTTGATTGAGAAATTTAATCCACTTACATTTGAAGTAATTACTGAGATAAAAAGATTTACTAGTGTTATTTTATTTGTTTTCTTGATTATTAATTCTTAACTTTAATCACATACAAAAACCCTACTCTTATGTTGCATCCCACATTCCCCCCAACTTTCTGTTATTGCAATCACAAATAACATCTTTGTATACTGTGCACCTATTAACATAAACTTATAGTTATTTTAAAATTTATTATTATAATTATAATTATTTTTAGATTTGTATTTTGAATAATGTATAAGACTAAAACTTAAAGCTATAAACCAAAGTTTATTTTATTTTGGTTTTTATTTTAAAGATGTAGAGTACAATTCAGGGTTACGTTCATAAGTGATCATCGTACAACAAAAATGTGGGTTCCCTTACTGTTGTTGTTTCTTTGCATTTCAACTTAAGGAATCCCTTTAGCATTTCTTGTAGGGCAAGTTCAGTGATCAAGAACTTTTCAACTTTGTTGATTTGGGAATATCCTGCCATTGAAGGAGAATATTGCTGGAAATAGAAATTTTAGTTCACAGCATTTTTTTCTTACAGCATTTTAACTATATCATCCACTGCCTTCTGGCCTCAAGTTTTCTGCTGAGAAATACACTGTTAATCTTACTAACGATTTCTTGTTATGATGAATTGCTTTTCTTCTCCCCCCACCCCCTCAGATTATCTCTCTGTCTTAATTTTCACCTTTTGGTTATAATATGTCTTAATATGTGTCACTTTGGCTTTATTCTACTAAAAGTTCATTGAGATTGTTATGCTTTTATATTCAAGTCTTTCCTCAAGTTTGGGAAGTGGGCCATTTTTTTTTTCTAGTAACATCTATGCCTCTTCTTTTCTCTGTCTTCTCTTTTTATGGGATTTCAAAATGTGTGTTTTGGTCTGCTTGATCATTTTTCTTAATTTTCCTTAATTTACTTATGTTTTTTCCTTTTACTTCTCAGATGCAATCATTCCAAATGACCTATCTTCAAATTTACTGATTTGTTCTTCTGCCTGTTTCAAACTGCTATTAAACGGGTCTAGTAAATTTCTATTCAGTTGCTGTATTGTTCAATTCCAAAATTTCTGTTAAGTTCATTTAAAAAAATAATTTTTAACTCTTTGCTATATTTATTAACACTTTGTACTTGTCATCATTATTTTGTTAATATCTAGATTTTCTGATAATCTTTCAGGTTGTGTGTCTATGTGTGTGTGTATACCCGTATGTTTTCAAAATTTGGACATATTAGAGACAGCTGTTTAAAAATATTTATCTAGCAACCAAAGCCTGTATTTATTTAGTGGTAGTTTCTGGAAATTTATTTTAATCTCTTAAATGGGTTATATTTTCCTGTTTCTTTGTATAACTTCTGATTGGTGTTGAAAGTCAGGCATTAAAAGAAACAAGAAAGAAAGAAAGAAAGCCACTTCTCTCAGTCTAGACTAGTTAAATGCAGAAGACCATCACCATATTTCACAGTGTGAAGCCTTAAGGTCTTTTCAAGGCCTTCTTTTCCCTACCCATCATCACAGAGGTCACAAAGTTTAATTCCTATAAAGTTAGCTTATATAAAAAAACATGTAAACCAAACAAACGTAGCAGTGGTGTTAAGAGCATAGAATATGGCTCCAACTATGGTTGAATTCTGCTCTGACATTTGCTAGCCATATGTCTTCAGTCGAGTAACTTAACCTCTCTGAGCCTCAGTTTCCTCATCTCCAAAATGGATATGATCGGATAGTACTCAATTCCTAGGTTGCTCTGAGGAATAAATGAGTACCTATTTGTAAAACACATAGAGCATTACTTTGAACATAGCATGTGTTATTTGTTTGCTAAGTATTTTTTTAAATCACTGTATTCACATTGTTTCACATGAAGGAAATGCCAGTCCACTTGTAAAAATCACTCCTAAATCAAGTTTGATACCAAACACTGAAATAGCCAGGTTTTACTGCAGAGTTGCATACTCCCAGGTTCCTGTCCATGACTCACGCGGTTTGTTTTGCTTCCACAAAAGGAAAAATTACAAACACGACTTATCTCCGTTTGTCTTGAATCCCTTTGCACATCAGCATTCCCAGAACACATCTGCTGAAAGTCAGATACCGTAGACCTAGTGGTCATCTTCTCTGTGACTGAGACCACAGACCTCCACAAGATGACAAAACACAGCCATGACTTGCCTTATGACCCCCTTCTCTTCCAAGTTGGTAAAGATGACAATCCCTTAGAGGTTAGTACTTGCTCTGAGGCTGGCACATTAAAACACATGCCAGCAGTAAGGCTGTTGCTGTTGTTTTGAGTGCTTTAACATGACGAGACGTCACCTGCTGCCAATCATGGAAGAAATAGGGCCTAAATTTCACTTGGGGTGAGTGGGAGCATGAGAGTGAAGGGGGGTGTCAGGCTCCATAGGACAACCAGCTTATGTGTGAACTAATAGATAAAGAGCTCACTTGTTACTGTAAAAATGGCACCAAGCCACTCATCAGAGACCCACCTCCATGACTCAATCAACTCCCCCTAAGTCTTATCTCCAACATCGGAGTCGACATTTCAAGATGAATTTTGGAGGAGGCAAACATTCTAACTATACTAAGTATGTTATCCTTAAGTAAGTTCTATCCTTAAAAGTTACATTATCGTCCTAGCATGTACACTTGATCTTGTTTCTCTCTGTATGGTTTATAAAACTATCCTACTTTGCCTCAAAAATTTCTTCCCTAAAATAAGTTCTGATCAACACCCCTTTCCCCCTCTTGTTACATTAGCATACACAGTTAATCCAAACCTCCTCAATTTAACCCATTAAACTATCCACCACCTGCCTACCCACTGCCAGAAGAGTTCTCAGGGACTGACAGGGAGTGACATACACATGGTCTAGACCATAACTACAATGATCAGATGACACATAAGAAATTTGGGAAGAAGAAGGGTGAATGACCTGACATCAGAGCTATAAGCTATCCTTGCACAGAAATGGGGGGGAGCATTCCAGGTCTGACAAATCTCACACTTCCCATCCTGGATCATGGACTGGTGTGCAGGCCCTACTGGCCAACGAGCATTAGCAATGCAAAAGACAGTTGGGTAATCCACTCTGTGAGGCCTATGGACAGTCACAAACGATAGCTGAGCAGATCCCTTCTGGACAATCAGGATGTGCGCAGCCACTGTGCCTACAGATGTACTGGATCAATGTACATGTGTTCCTGGAGCCCCACTGAGTGCACAACCTTAGGGGAAGCAAACAGAGAGCTCAAGTGTTCTATGCTTAGGTGCCACAAATTGATTGGCAGAAAGAAACTTCACACCTCATCAAATTATCAAGGGACCAATGTACTGAAAACTATTGAACAGAAACATAAAAACATCTTAAAGGACATTTGCCACTATTCTGTAATGATTAGTACAGAGGCACTCAAGAGGGGTGGTGGGAAGTAGGCTGTCTCTAGCAACATGAAACCCAACACCAGCAAGTCCTGCCCACTTCAACATTTCTCCCTGGAACTGTAGAGTCAGGAGACACCTGGCTGCAGAATTTAACTACTGAGTGGTGAAAATGATAACATGTAGTTTGTATGATGGGATACTTGCAGGGTGAATGGCAGAGAGAGATTTTCTGTATACAACAAACACAGGAACATGCAATCACAGTGTCCTTCCAAAGTGTCACTGAGCTTCCAGGTGGGCAGGCCATTTAGATATCATGCATATCTGGAGCCTCAACAACTTTTTCAATGCTAGTATGGATGCGTGTCTCCCTTTCAACAAATTCTCCACCCATTTCTGATACTGGACAGGTCCTCTTTCTCCCAGTTCTTATGATTTCTCAAGTGTACAGAGAAATGACTGACATCTCAGGTTCCATACATAATTACAGATTTAGTTCCAATTCACACTTGTCAGATATTTTACAAATACTATTATTAATAATGATTTAGCTAATTAGCCTACTTCCAGGCCTGAAGCATGCTGAGATTCTGGCCTGTGCTTGAATAGCTCCAGGTCATATTTGGACAAAGAGGAGCGTGTGTGAGTGCAACACACTAAACCCGTGACTCTAGTCCCTTTTCATGAACTTTTTGCAACAAGTGATGATGCTTTATTTCCCAAAGCACTTTATCACCCATTCATTCATCTGTGAAACATTTTTTCACATGCCTAAAGTGTGAGCAGTGTTATGGCACGGGCAAAGGAGCTTCCTCTCCCAGACCTAAGTACAATTCTCAGGTTAGCCAATGACAGATTTAAGACAGACCATAGGACTGTCATTTGACCTTCCCCATCTCAACTTTCCCATCTCCAAAGTGTAAATTATAATGCTAAACTTGCCAGATCATGAAAGTTAAATGCAAGAAGTTTATAAAACTCTGGCCAGTGTACATGTTCACTTTGCAGATACTATAGTCCCTGTTGGTTTTTAAGGCAAGTATAATGTCAAATGCTCAGAGATCAGGACCATATAGGACAATTAAAATTCTCAGAATGCCCTTTGTAAACTAAGGTAATCAGACGAGAAAACATAGCGGTAGTACCCTGTCTTCTATCGAGAAAACTGATGAACTGCAACAGAAGGAGAACCATTCAAAGCAATCTCCTAGGGTCTGAAGAGTAGCTAGTGGGAGTCATTCATTGAACACTTGGTGTGTGACTCACACTGCACAAAACTTTCTACACACTTACAAGAACTCTGGGAGGAAAGTGTTATAATCATTCCCCTTTGAGAGAGTAGTTCAAGAGGGATCAACTGGCATACAGTGTGTGTTTGGTGAAGTCAAGATTCGAACCTACATCTATCTGATTATAAAGCACTCAGCTACAGAAAGAATGAGACTTAAGGGAGTCGTAAAATAGGAATAAAGCTCACAAGGAAGGCAAACGGGGATGAGGCAATACCAAGAAAGCACAGTATGAAAAATCTACATAATCTCAACACACACTGAGAAGGAGCTGTGACAGAATTCCTTTCACTGAATAAATGTCTATGAAATGAAATAACGAACTTCTTCTTGCAAACTGACATATGCCTTGCCCACAATGAGCACTCCACACCCCATATTTCATGCCCACAGTCCAGGGATTGCCCATTTGCTTTCTTCTTTGTCTCCAACCTGGAATCTGTAGACTTCATACTTAATACATATTCAGCCAATATTGGTTTCAGAAAATAACTGATGAATAAATTTAGGTCAACATCTTGATGGTAAAACAAGGCCTTTAAGCTTCCCCACAGGGGCTTTTTGAGGAGCAAAAAATAGCATTTGTGAGCAAGTTGGGGAATGCTGTACATGATTCTTGCTGATTTGTGGTTAGCCTGGATACTTTGGCCTACCCCAATCCACTTCCTTTGTGAACAGGGAATGAGTAGTGGTGTAATCTGTGGAAGGAAGAACAGCTGGGTTCCTTAGGGAAGGCCATTCCATCCTACAGCATCTAGGTCTGGTCCGAAGGGCATTGTCAGGAAGTAGCTAGTGCTTAGCTGGGATTACACTGTTGTATGATACGAGATGACAAACCAACTACACTTTCTAGTCTTCCTTCCTCCCCTTTACCACCTTTTCTCTAAATTCCTTGGAAGCTTCAGGTTAAAACTGCATTATTGTGGGTATGACTACAGCTAACCCTGGCAACCAGAGGCATGACGCAGTGTGGGTGGGAAAGAATAACTCTAGGTAGCAGCCCTGGCAGCTCACTCCACCTACGGGCACTTTTGGTTTTCCTTGATAAAGATATTCTAGCTTGAGGACACATTGGTGATGTCTACCTATGAAACATCAACCCTTTGCTTAGGTTTCATATTTTCTAATTTCAATGGCTTTTGACAGTGTTGTTCTGTTTCTGAAAGGCCTTCATTGCTAGCCCCACTTTTCCCAACTTGTATCTCATAAGGGCTAGGGAATCCTGCATAGTGGCATTCACACATGGTGGGGGTCTCTTACTTAGGACCACCTATGACAAAGGTGGCATTCTGTGGCCAACACCAAAGGAAATATTGGCATGAGGATCAAGCCCACAAGGCCCATAGGTCTCTTCACTCATGATAGGTAATGGCTCCGCATTTACCCCCATCTTGGCCCCAAGAACTGTACAGGAAGATCTGCATCCTGAGATGCCTTCATACCTGATTTTAGCACCCAACTCACGGAAGCCTGTTATAGTAAACTCTTAAGTCACAGTGCATTCCTAAATCCTTTCCTGTCCTAACCAGCTGAGACTTATGAGCTGACTGAAGGGACAGAAATAAGACTGACTTCAGGCTCATCAGCCACGGGTTCCAGTCACCTGCTATAGTTAAGAGCATATGGACATTGACTGAATTCAAATATCAACCCACATACCAACAACAGAGTGTCATCAGATATCTTACCCAGCTGAGTGTCCCTGGAACTCTGTTCTCCTCACCTTACATATAGAAAAACTGCACATTGTGACTGTTATGTGTCCTCTCCACATCAAATAAAGGGCAGATCTAGGATCCAATACCTTGCAGCCTTAAAATAAGAAACCTAAATTAGGATTATAGGGAGTATAGAAATCTGGGATGGCCTACGAGGAAACCTGCTGAAACTCTTGATCAAACAAGCCTTCCTGGAATGGTAACCACCACAAAGAGAAAAATCTTATCATGATATTGGCCATGGGAGGGTGACCCAACCCTGAAATTGATCTCAGAATTCTACTTCTTTCTCCAAAGACACTGTCATTGGAGACCCTCCTGGTGTCAATGCTATTGTCACATTGTGGCTTCAAGGGGCTCTACTAAGGTTGGACTATTGTGTGACACAGATAACAACAAACATACAGGCCTCAGGCTTAATTCTCAGCAACACAACATATGGTTGAATGAAGAAGAATTTAACATGGACATATATGTGCAAATTTCTTTGAGAAAAGCAGTTACATATACCCACTAAGAATCACTTGAGATAATCTTAAAATACATTGATGGATGAGTCTAACCACAGATATTCTCATTAAACTAAAATGGACTGTCCCAAGCAATTTCTTCTTCTCCTTCTCCTTCTCCTTCTCCTTCTCCTCCTCCTCCTCTTCCTCCTCCTCCTCCTCCTTCTTCTTTTCTTCTTCTTCTTCTCCTTCTTCTTCTTCTTTTTTTGAGCTACATGTTTTATTTTTCAAGGAAGTCTTCCCATGTACTACACTCAAAACTGTGTCTGCAATTTCACATGCTCTCATTACAATGAAATGTGTATGCATCTGCACAGACTTTTTTTGCATTTTTTTAAATTGGGGTCAGATATAACATAAATTTTTCTCTTTTAACCATTTTTGAGTGTACAGTTCAGTGGAATCAAGCAAATTCACACTGTTGGACAACAATCACATTTATCAAACTTCAGAAATATTCATCATCCTAAACAGAAAATATATGTTTATTAGACAAGAGCATCCCACTCATCCTTCCTCGACACCTGGTAAGCTCTAATTTTTTTGTTTCTCTATGAATTTACCTATTTTCGGTACATCATGTAAGTGGAATCACAAAACATTGGCCATTTTGTGTCTGGCTCATTTCTCGTAGCATGATGTCTTCAGATTTATTCTTGCAGCACCATTTAACAAATGCCATTCCTTTGTATTCTGAAACATATTCCCTTGGATTTATAGACCACATTTTGTGGTATTCACTTCTCTGTTCATGGACAATTGGTTTTTCCACCTGTTGGGCATTGTTTCTTTTCTTTTTTTTTATTATATATACAATATTATTTTTATTGTGATATTGAGGGGTACAGTTAAGGGTTAGGTACACAAATATGTCTCGTTCAGACACCCTTGTTGATAAGAAGTGTCCCCCCATCCCCAGACAGGTATTTACTGCCATTAATCCCTTCCCTTATCCCTCCCACCCCCTCCATCGTTTCCCACCACTGTCAGTCATTTTCTTGTGGTAATACGTTGGATGATCAAGGTCTATTATATGAGTGAGAACATGTGATACTCAGTTTTTTTTGTTTCTGTAAGAGGTCACTCAGTATTGTAGACCCTAGTTCCATCCAGGTTGCTGCAAAATTCATGATTTTGTTCTTTTTTATGGCTACGTAGTATGCTGCTATGACCCTCCTAAGTGGCTCTGTACTAATCGTTACAGAAATAGTGGTAAATATCCTTTAAGATGTTTTTATGTTTCTGTTCAATAGTTTTCAGTACATCGGTCCCTTGATAATTTGATGAGGTGTGAAGTTTCTTTCTGCCAATCAATTTGTGGCACCTAAGCATAGAACACTTGAGCTCTCTGTTTGCTTCCCCCAAGGTTGTGCACTCAGTGGGGCTCCAGGAACACATGTACATTGATCCAGTACATCTGTGGGCACAGTGGCTGAGCACATCCTGATTGTCCAGAAGGGATCTGCTCAGCTATCGTTTGTGACTCTCCATAGGCCTCACAGAGTGGAAGACCCAACTGTCTTTTGCATTGCTAAAACTCCTTGGCCAGTAGGGACTGCACACTAGTACATGCTCAGGATGGAAAATGTGAGATTTGGGAAAAACAGGTGTCAGACCTGGAACGCTCCACCCCATCTCAGTGCAATGATAGCTTATAGCTCTGATGTCAGGTCATTCATACTTCTGCTTCCAGAATTTCTTATGTGTCATCTGATCATTGTACTTATGGTCTAGACCATGTGGATGTCACTCCATGTCACTTCCTGTGAACTCTTCTGGCAGTGGGTGGGTGGGTGGTGGAGAGACAAATATATTTAATTGGGGTGGTTAAGATTAAATTTGGATGCTGATGTAACAAGACTGGGAAAGGGGTGTTGATCAGAACTTATTCTAGGGAAGAATTTTTTGAGGCAAAGTAGGATATTTTTATAAACCATACAGTGTGAGGAACAAGATCAAGTATACATGCTAGGATGATAATGTAACTGTTAAGGATAGAACTAAGTTAGGGATAACACACGAGACCTCATCTCTACAACAAATAAAAAATTAGCCGGGCGTGGTAGCGCACGCCTGTAGTTTCAGCTACTTGGAAGGCTGAGGTGGAAGGATCGCTGGAGCCCTGGAGGTCGAGGCTGTGGTGGCCGGGAGCGGCCACTGCACTCCAGTCTGGGCAACAGAGTGAGACTCCAAATCAAAAAAAAAAAAAAAAAAAAAGAAAAGAAAAAACAAGGACAACAAATAGAAAATTAGCGCATATTGGAAATATTAATACAAACATACAAATAACTGTAAACATAATTGAGAAATTATGTTTAAATCCGTAAAGAAATACAGATATCCATACAGTGCTAGCAATAGTTTTCAAAAGGTGTAATAGCTATTTTAATTTCACATGAAGCACATTAAGTGAAAGGAAAAGCATCTGGGGTCAAAGGGGGCATTCGATTAACAATAAACTGGTCAATTATCCAAGAATACATGACAACCCCTAATGTGTGTAAAGCTAACAACAGAGCTTCAAAATGACTGAAACATAAACTGATAGAACTGTGGAAAGAAATAGATAAATACACTATTATACATGGAATTTTCAACACCCTCTTCAATCATTAACAGATTCAGCAGGTAGGCAATCACTAAGAATATAGTTGAAGCAAACAGTATCAATCATCTTAATAGGTCTCCATCTATGAAATGGTTCACCCTACAAAGCAGAATAAACATTCTAACCATCTGACATCTAACATTCACCATAATAGACCTCAATCTAGGTTTCAAAACACACCTTAATAAATATTAAAGAAAAAAACACCACAGGAAGTTTGTTCTGGGACCAAAAAGTCTGAAACTAAATAACACAAAGATAGTTGAAAAAATACAAAACATTTGAAGGTCAAACAATATACTTCTAAAGAATACGTTTCAAAATTTGTCTCAACAGAAATTTTAAAATATTTCTAGGATTCTGGGAAGATGGCGATGGAACTGGTCAGAGTGTGTGAGTTTGTGTATGGGTGAGTGTGCGTAAGGACAAATCTGCATGTTTATTTGTGTGCAGGTGAATGAGTAAATGACCAAAGGAGGGGGCACAGGAACAAGCACCCGAGGTCCACAACTAAAGTGGCTGCCATCTACCTCAGCTCTGAATTTGGCATTCCCTGCTTGCAGGAGCAATGAGATTCTTCAGTATTTCTCAGAAAAAGGTTCTCTGAGGCTGTCACCTGACCTGACACCATTACCTGTGGTGAAAGTTTGGAAATTGGCAGTGGAGACTGAAGAAAGTGCAGGGGGAAATCTGGAGCAGAGTCCTCCCAAAGGAGAAGATGCAGACTGTCACATTTTCTCGGTCCCAGCAGAGAAATTCTCCAGCTTCCCCATTACTGAGTAGACTGCATGCTGAAAGTGAGGTGCAAACGCTGTACCCTCTGGAATTGATCATCATTGGCCCAGAGAGGATAAACCAGGTTCATGATACCCAGAGGGACAGAGAGAGTACTGAATCCCAGATGCACCAAACCCCACACTGACCCATTCACAGGACAACAGATGCAATCAGTATGTGAGATTAGCAGCAGGTGAGTAGGGGTGAGTTGTGAACAGATCCATCCTCCCTTCCCCCAGCATTTTGCTTGTTGAAAGGACTGAACAACCGCAACCACAAACAGTACTCTGATGACATGGAGAGCAGTCGGGGAGGGGGGGTTCTAGATTCAGTAGTGTGCTTCCTCCCATGGTAAACCAAGAGTGACAGTACTTGGATACACTAGCAAAAAGGAACCCGAAGTTCCAGAAATGGCCACAAGAGAGATTTAACGACTCACACAAGTTTCCAATTTTGGGGGGCTTGCTCATTCTATACATATATTTGGATTTGTGTTCTAATTTGATTTACACCTTTTTCTTCCTCTTTTTTCATGTATGGACATATTTGGGGGATAGTGTGTCTTCAGTTTCTGTTTGTTTGCCTATCCATTTCTTTGCTTGCCTTGTTTCCCTTTTCTTCCTCTTTCTCTTCATCTTCCTTTTTCCCCTTCTTTTTTCTCTATTTTTTCTCTATTTTTTCAGGTTTAGGTATACAAATGTTCATTATGCAGGTACCCTTGTTGATGAGGTGAGTGAGTGAATGACCAAAGGAGGGGGACACAGGAACAAGCACCGGAGGTCCACAGCTAAAGTCATTTGTGTGTCAGGGGATATACATATTATCCTATCACATGGACATATTGTGAGGTGGCGCAAAGTGGGTTCATGGGGGCCCACACCCCAGTCAGTGAATACTGCAATCTGCAGGCAGCTCCTGAACCTTAGCTCCTCCATTACACCTTATTGAAATCTCAAAACTGCAAAAAGACAGCCCCCAATGCCACCTTCAACATTGAACAAATCTAGAGGCTCTACATAGGGAAGAATGGGGGTTCAGCAAGCAGAAGTGAAAGCTATCTCCCCTCTCACTGAACAATGAAATTAAAGGGGAGGGGGGAGAAAAAAGAAGCCTGTCACTAATGAAGAAGGATAAACAGTAGACTACAAGTACACCCCTAATCCCTAGAAAGACATCACCTGAGAATACAGACCTTGGAAGAAAAACAATGAAGAACACCCAGAATGACTTGCATCAGACCACAAAAGCAGATATCAAGGTATGGATGGAGAGGATAGATAAAATTCAAGAAAGGCAAAAAGAAAGAATGAAAGAGTTTGTAACAGAGAATACGGCCATAGAGAACACAGTGAATGAAATAAATAACAAAGTGGCAAGCATGGAAAGCAGAATTAACCAATCAGAAAAAAGAATGTCACAGCTTGAAGACCAAAATATGGAACTAACCCAAACTGCTAAACACATAGAAAGAAAGCTTAAAAAGACAGGAAAATCATCTAAGAAATGGGTAGTTATATTAAAAGGCCAAACTTTTGCCTGAATGGTATTCCTGAAGCAGCAAGTGAGACAGAGACACCTTGGAAAAAACATTCCATGAAGTTATCAAGAAAACATTCCTCATCTCATTGGACATGTGACCTTCCAAACACAAGTTTTTCAGAGAACACCTATAAGGCATCAAATGACAAGACAAACTCCCAGATGCATAGTAATTCACATACACAAAGTAGGTATAAAAAAAGAAAGATTCATAAAGGCAGCAAGAATCAAAGGTCAGGCTACCTACTGTGAAAGATCAATGAGAATAACAACAGAGATTCCTAAAAGATCTAAAAATTGACCTTCTATATGACCCAGCAATCTCCCTACTGTGAATATGTCAGGAGGAATTCAAATCACTCTATGAAAAGGATACCAGCACACACATGCTTATTGCAGCATTATTCATAATAGCAAACACATGGAACCAACCGTGCAGCCCATCAAAACAGGACCGAATAAAAAAATGTGGTACATATCCACCATGAAATATTATGGTGTCATAAAGAAGGATAAAAATATGAACTTTAAAGCAACTTGGGTAGACTTAGTGTATGTGATATTGAGTGATCTATCACAGAAACAAAAAACTGAGTATCACATGTTATCACTCATAAGTGGACCTTGAACAATTATCATAATACCATATGAAAGGGATTGGCAGTAGTGGGAAACTTCCAGGCAAGTGTACCTGTATAATGAACATTTGTATACCAAAACCTGAATTGTACCCCATATCTTTACAATTAAAAGTTTTAAAAAAAGAATAGCAGCAGAATTATCTACATAAATGCTACAAGCTAAAAGAGACTGGTCTAATCTTCAAAGTTGCCCCAAATATAAAATTTCAGCTACGAATTTCCTACCTAGCTCATCAGCAATGGAGAATTAAAAACCTTTCCAGACAACAAATCCCTAAGAAGTCTGTGCTGCTTTCAGACCAGCACTATGGGAGATGCTTAAGAAGGTAGTAAAGTGAAGAAGAAAAGAAAAGTGTGACCTTGTACTTCCCAAGTAAGGGTAAACACAGGATCAGCAGAGAATACACTGTGACTACAAACTTGGAAGTACACACATATATCAACACAAAAGTTAAATAAAAATAAACGAAAACTTTATAAGAGTCCCATGACCAGGATGAACTCTCACATTTCAATAATGAACATGAATGTGAATGAACAAAATGCACCACTGAAAAGACATAGAACGGCAAACTGGATTAAAAAAAAAAAAAAAACAGCAACCCAGCAATATGCTGCCTCCAGGAAACACATCTCACTACAAAGGACACCCACAGACTCAAAATAAGAGTTTGGAAAAAAAGCATTTAGGTGAACAGAAAAAAAACACTCACACAGGAGTTGTAATTTTAATATCAGACAAAACAGCATTAAGCTATCAAAAATTTAAAAACACACAGAAGGACACTAGTAATGACAAAAAGTTCAATCCATCTACAAGAAATATCCATCCAAAATATATATTCATCCAACACTTAAGCATCAGGATTTAAAAAGCAACTACTAAGTAAACTATAAAAGGATGTTGACTCTAATAACATTATCAATGAGGACCTAAATACTCCACTACCAACCCTAGCTATATCATTGATGCAAAAAAATCAATAAGGAGATCCAGAACCTCAATTTGGTGTTTGACCAAATGTACTTAATAGATACCTACACAACACTCCATCTAACAACCATGGACCATACATTTTATTCACCACTACATGAAACATACTCCAAGATCAGCCACATCAGTCATAAGTCAAGCATAAACAAATTCCATAAGGTCAAAGTACTACCATGCGCCTTCTCAGACCACAGCAGAACAAAAATAAATATCACAGCCCAACTGGGTACCTGGATAACAGAAAGACAAGGACACTAAACAATGCTGAACAACTCCTGGATCAACACAAAAATCAAAACCAAGATTAAAATGTTC
Source organism: Tarsius wallacei (assembly GCA_963574415.1). Classification (NCBI taxonomy): domain Eukaryota; kingdom Metazoa; phylum Chordata; class Mammalia; order Primates; family Tarsiidae; genus Tarsius; species Tarsius wallacei. The sequence goes on along the minus strand of CAUYQG010079404.1, from coordinate 8,103 downwards.
TTAGAAACAAATGAAAACAAAAACACATCTTACCAAAACCTGTGGAGTGCCATGAAGGTAGTACTCAGAGGGGAATTATTAGCTCTGCAAACACATATCAGGAAAATAGAAAGATCAAGAGTCAACATCCTAACCAATCAGTAGGGAGCTGGAAATGGAAGACCACCAAAACCCTAACTTCAGCAAAAGAATCCAGATCACCAGAGTAAAAGCCCAAATATGGGACATAGAGTACAAAATTATCAGAAAAAAATCAACATACCCAAAATCTGGTTCCTTGAAATGATAGACAAGATTGATGAACCACTAGCCAGATTGACCAAGAAAAATAAGAAAAAACCCAAATAAACAACATTAGAATGCAAGAGATCAAGCCACAACTGACTCCAAAGAAATGCAGAAGAAATCAGAGATAACTATGCACACCTGTATGGAATCAAATTTGAAAACTCACATGAAATGGAGGACTTTCTGACATTACACAACATCCCAAGTTGGAAACAAGAAGTATTTGAGACCCTAAATAGACCAATAACAACCCAGGAAATTGATTCCACCTAACTACTCATCTAAAAAAAGTCCTGGATCAGATAACTTTCCAGTGGAATTCTACAAAACATAACAGGAGGAGCTGATACCAATCCCATTTGAAATATTTCATGCAAACAAGAAAGACAGAACTCTCCCCAAATCATTTTAAGAAAGCAACATCACACTGATACTCAAAATGGAAGAAGACCCGACAAAGAAAGAAAACTACAGGCCAAAATCCCTGATGAACATAGATGCAAAAATTTTAAATTGGAATCTAGTAAATTGGATCCCACAACGCATATCAAAAATTATGTCCAAGACCAAGAAGGCTTCATCCCCAGGATGCAGGACTCGTTCAACATTCACAAGACCATAAATGTTATTAAATATATCAACAGATATTTTAAAAAGAACCATGTGCTTATATCATTACATGTAGAAAAGACTTTCAACAAAAGCCAGCATCTCTTCTTCTATACAAAATCCCTTAAACACCTAGGCACAGATGGAACATACCTCAAAATAATAAGAGCCATCTACAATAAATTCACAGATAACATATTGCTAAATGGAAATTGAAAGCATTTCCCTTGAAAAACAGGACAAGACAAAGCTGCCCACTGTCACCCTTCCCATTCAACATAATATTGAAAAGTCTAGCTAGATCAATCAGACAAGAGAAGAAAAACAGGGGCATCCAAATAGTAAATGAAGAATATAAGCTCTCCCTCTTTGTAGATTATATGATCCTATACCTGGAAAACCCAAGGCAATCTGTCAAAAAAAAACCCTCTTGTACTGTAAAGTACTTTACAAAGTATCAGGGTATAAAATCAATGTGAAAAACACAGTTGCATTTTTATACTCCAACAATATACAGGCAGAGAACCAAATAAAAAGTACAATCCCATTCAGAATACCGATACGCAAAAAACGAAATACCTTGGCATCTTCTTAACCAGAGAAGTGAAAGACCCTTACAACAAAAACTACAAAACACTGCTAAAAGAAATCCAAGAAGACACAAACAAATCAAAAAAGATCCCATGCTCATGGACTGGAAAAATCAACATTGTTACAATGTTCATCGTACCCAAGGCAATCTACAGATTCAATGCAATACTCATCAAATTACCAACATCATCCTTGTCAGTAATGGAAATGACAATACAGAAATTCTTATGGAAACATAAACCATCCCAAATAGCCAAAACAATCCTCAGCAAAAGAAACAAAGTGGGAGGCATCATATTTCCAGACATTAAACTTTATTAAAAGGCCAAAATAATCAAAACAGCATGTTATAGGAACAAGAACAGTCATATAGACCAATGGAACAGGATACAGATTCAGTAAGAAAAACCTCAATTTCTCAACCAATTCATTTTCAACAACGCCTCAACCAACAACCACTGGGGAGAGGAAAACCTATTTAATAAACAGTGCTGGGAAAACTGGCTGACTACATGCAGAAGAATGAAACAAGATCCCTTCCTATTAATATATACAAACATCAACTCTAAATGGATCAACGACCCAAACATTTAACCACAAACTATGGAACTCTTAGAAAATGCAAGTGATACTCTTAGAGAAATTGGAATAGGCAACCAACTCCTAATCAAAACTCCAAATGTCCATGTCATAAGAGATAAGATAGACAAGAGGGACCTCATCAAAGTGAAAAGTTTCTGCAAAGTAAAAGAAACTGTTGAGAGAGTGAGCAGGCAGCCCATAGGATGGGATTTGTCAACTTCATATATGACAAAGTCCTAACATCCAGGATCTACTAGAAACTCAAACATGCCAAAGGGAAAAATAAGTACCAATAAAAAGTGGGCAAAAGACATGAATAGACATGTCTCAGAGAAGACATACAATCAGCCAACTGACACAAGAAAAAATGGTCATCCTCACTAGCCAATCTCAGAGAAATGCAAATCAAAACCACAACGAGATAGTACCTAACTCCTGTAGGAATGACCATCACTAATAATAATGATAATAATAATAATAATAATAATAATAAAACAGATGCTGGTGAGGATACAGATTAAAGAGAATGCTTCTACACTGTTGGTAGGAATGCAAACTAGCTCATCATCTATGGAAAAGTGTGTGGCAATTTCAAAAAGAACTAGAAATTGATCTTACATTGACCCAGCAATCCCTCTATTGGGAATATACCTAGAGGTACTAAAATCATTCTATAAAAAAGATAACTGTCAATGCATGTATATTGCAGTACTATTCACATTGGCAACAGTATGGAACCAACTGTGCAGCTCATTGACAGTGGACTGGATAAAAAAAATTGTATATATACATTATGGAATATTATACAGCTAAAGAAAGACATACTTATGGACTTCACAGCAACTTGGATGGATTTAGAGTCTATCATATTAAATGGTCTATCACAGAAACAAATAACTGAGTACCATATATCCTCACTAGTAAGTGGACTCTGAATATCTAACAAAAATACTACAAGTAAGGGATTGGCATTAGTGGAACACTGCCAGGGGAGGGAGGAGGGGGAGGCACAGAACATCAATAAGGGTAGCTGATCCCAGTCCAGGTGATGTAAGGTCCAAAGAGAGGTCCAAATTTAATCTGTACATAAACCACTTATGTACCCTATCCTTACTTATACGCCACATCTTTAAAATAAAAAATGTACATATTTCTAAGAAAATGACAGTAACATAGGAAATACTTAAATTAGTGGTATGCAGTGAGGGCAGTGGTGCAAGTTACATTTATAGCATTGAAATCAAATAAAAGTTTCACTGACTAAAAGTTTCTTCTTATTCATGACTATAAGCATACATCTATGATGCGCTTATATACTCACAGAAAAGATAGTTCTCCTGAAGCAAATGGCAAAAGTAGTCATTCCCCAAAAGGCAGGAATAATGATAGGCTTTCAAGGATTTCCAAAAGAATCAGGCTCAGGAAGAAGACAGTTTTGCCCCATGCAGACTCACTGTAAAATAGTGTTTGAAATAATGAGAAACCTTAATGACATTAACAATTTATCAGTCGCAAAAAATCATATTTAGAAATCTTAAACCATTTGCAAGATGTAACCACAACTCTCAGATATCTCCAGGAATTACACTGCTCAAGAAAGATTCGAACTTTCCATGCTCATGTTTCCTGCATGGCTGTAGTGTTAAACATTGCAAATGTGGGATATGTTTTTATTTTTGGTCCAAAGTAATTATCTTTTTGTCTAATTTATTCATTTAAAAATGGACAAATAAGCTGTATGTTTTTATTAAGTACAATATGGTATTTTGAAATATAAGTATTTAGTGAAGAGGAATCTAGCTAATTAACAAATGCATTACTCACATACATATCAGGTGTTTTGAAGCAAAATGAGTTTCTGGTTCATCACTGGCCCTGCTCTCTCCCGTATCTAACACTGAGCGTGAATTCCTCTGAAGCATACTTTTCTCTTAGATTATGAGAATCTTTATCATTTAAAGATTAGTATAAGTAAAAAAAAGACAATAAAAAGAATTATTTATTTAGAAATTATGAAACTTTGGCACTGAAAAAAACCAAGGTGAAGATGACAAAAATGGCAGTAACAGTGTGGGAAAGCTCTGAAATTCTTGATAGTAATTGCATTGGGGTTGTACGTGAATGAAAACAAAGACTTCAAATAAATTTTCATGGATCCTGACATCTGTATTGCAGAGATCCTTCCAGATTTAATAATGAATATTCTTGAATAGTCAGTATCTTAATTTTTAATGTTTCTTTCAAATTTGTGAATAAAAAAGATAGTTCTTTAAACAGGTTTGACTCAACAAATAGTAATTTGGGAATGGAAAAGATTGTATTAGTGGTCTATTCAACTAGGTGAACAATTTCAGAAACACTGTACTAAGTGGAATAAAACAGACAAAAAAGACTATAAATGGCATAAAAGGATCTATATATATGAAATTCTAGAATAGGTAAAAGTAATGTATGATAACAAGAAAGACTGGAGACATAATATGTCATGCTAAGCCACACATCCAATAAGGGACTAATATCCAAAATAAGTGAAGAACTCAATAGCAAGAAAACAAAGCACAATTTTAAAACAGGCATTAGGCTGGGCACAGTGACTCATGCCTATAATCCCAGCTCTTTGGGAGGCCAAGCCAAGGATTGCCTGAGTCCAGGGGTTCGAGACCAGCCCAGGTTACTTGGCGAGTCCTCATCTCTACAATAAACCAAAAGATTTATCCGGGTGTGGTAGTGCACCTGTAGTTCCAGCTACTTTGAAGGCTGAGGCTGAAGGATCGCCTGAGCCCAGCAGGTCAAGTTGAATATTTTTTTCTATGTAAATTTTCTGGAAAAACAAAGCCTATGAGAAATACAAAAGATCAAATCACAACTGATCCTGAAGAAATACAAAAGATTATTAGAGATTACTGTGCACAAATATTTTCTCCCAATCCTTGTTTCATCTCTTTATTCTTTTGATTGTTTGTTAGGTAAAAGATTTTAACATTGATGGAACCCTATTCATTTTTGCTTTTGTGGTCATGTCCAAGAAATTTTTGCCTAGACCAAATCATGGAGCATTTCCCCTTGGTAGCGTTATAGTTTTTGATAAAGTCTTTAATCCATTTTTAGTTGTTTGGTGATTACCTCAATCTCCAGACCCTTTCCCCTTCTCAGAGGTAGGGAAGGGGAGGCTGGGGAGTTAAGGCTTAACTTCCCAACCTACTCACTGGCTACTCTAACCAGCAGTCCCCATCCTGAAGCTATCTAGGGACTTTCAGTTATCAGTTATCCCATTAATATAAGCTCAGGTCTGGTTGAAAGTAGCTTGTTATGAATAACATAAGATGCCTGTATCATCCCTATCACTCAGGAAATAACAAGGGTTTAAGGAGCTCTGCGCCAGGAACTGGACATGAAGACCAAATATATATTTTTTATTACATCACAATATCACAAATACAGAAGTAATCTTGTGTCTTTCTTAGTGTGTATTAATATGTATATGATATCAATATGTCTTATTAATGGTAATGTTCACTTTTAAAACTTGGTTAGACTTTCCAGCAAGATGGCGATGGAACAGGTCAGATAGTGAGAGTCTCTGCAAAAGTGATTGTTCATAAAGACACTCTGTGTGAGAGGGTGTGTGCTGGTGGATGAGTGGATGTCCAAATGAGGGGAGACTCAAGTTCATGCACCTGGGGCTCTCCTCCGGAGGTGCCTGCAGCCCCCAACCACCCTGAGATTGGAGATCCAGGTGTGCAGGATTATCTGCCATTCTCTGGGCTCTCTTGAGAGGAAGCAGAAGAGAACATCCACCCCTCAGCAAGGGCACCCAGCCCATGAGAAGACAGCTTGGGGAAATCTGGAATAAAGCTCCAATGCCAGTGACAGGACGCTGATGGGTGCCATCTTCTCAGTCCTGGGCGAGGCAGAGACTTGCATTGCCCCGCTGAGCTCTGTCCATCCAGCATCTTGGCACTCAGAGGCTATTATCTCATCAGACTTGGAGAGACAGAGGCACCTCCCCCATGCTGGAACAGGCACAGCCACATCAGATCTGAGTGTAAGACTTGACAGCAGCAGTAGCAGCAGATGAGTTGGGTGAAGCCAGATCTGTTCCATTCTCCTACCACAGTATGCCCTGGGGAAACTGACCCATGCTGAGAGCTACCCTACCAGCCTGAGCTGAGAGCCAAGGAGAGAGGCTGGAGACCAGAGTTGCTCCCTAAGTCAGAGGACTGAAAGAAACCCGAATGCACAGAAACTGCCACAGAGCAAGTTTTTTTGTTTATTTTTTTTTTAATTTTAACCTTTTTTCTTCTCTCTTTCTTTCTGTTTTTGTTTATGTTTTTTATTTGCTTTGATTTTGTTATTCTAATTTTGTGGGGTTTTTTGGATTTTCTGTTTATGTATGAGTATTTTTGAGGGAGCGTATACTAATGGGAGGTTTTGTTTGCTTGTTTGTATGATTGTCTCTATGTTTTTGTCTTTTTTTGTCTTTGTTTATTTGTTAGTTGGTATGTCTGTTGGTTTTCCCTCTTCTACTTCTATCCTCCACCTCCCTTTCATCTTCCTCTTTCCTTATTAAATTATTTTTCTTTTTCTTTTCTGATTTTTCTTTCAGGGGGCAAACAGACAACCCCACTACATGGATAGATTGTTAGGCAGTGGGAAGAGCACTCCAGGGACATTCACACGTGTCAGGGGATACTGGGATCTTCAGCTAGCTTCTGAATAACAGCTTCCCCCTAAATTAAATCTCAAAACTGCAAAAATCATAGACCCTCACTCCTAGTCCAGTTTCAGAATTGAGCAAAACCAGAGGATCTACATAAGGAAGGATAGGAGATTGAGCAAACAGAAATAAAAGCTATCCCCATCACTGAACAAAGAATTAAAGAAAAGGTTAAAAAACTGGGGAGTGAGGTAGGAAAGCATACACAAATAAAGAAAAGCCAGAGGAAGAATATGATTCTCACACAGAACCATAGGAGGTAAGTCACTGAGAATCCAGAATCCAGAATTAAAACAATGAAAGGCCCTCAGAATGACTGGTATTAGAAACATAGAAGATGGCGGCGGGACAGCCTGGCCTGAGACACTCCGCAAGGGAGAACATGGAGGGCCTCTGGCTGTCTTTCCGGGGACTGCGGATCCCATTGTTGGCAGCCCGCTGTTCACACGGAACTCGGCCGTCACTACCGCTGAGACATCACGCTGGTCTGCACAACCTGAAGATGCGGACAGAGCAACTATTGCCGCAGCCGCTGCAGCGGCCACCTCAATAGCGGCCATTACAGATCGCACCTCCCGTACCTGAGGCGATCCATGACTTCAGACTCTGAAGCTTCTCCAAGCAAGATCTGCTGAGAGTGTGGCTGATTCCACTGCCACCGTGACATCCAACCAGGCCATGGGCCTGAGGCAGGATCCTATCTCCAGTTTTTCTTTGGTTCGATGAGCCAACTTTCCCTCTGCTCACTCCCCATTAAGGGCGGAGCAGCTGAGACAAAAGACCATAAAGGGCGACAATCCGGAGCAGTGAGATAGCACCACCTGCTGGTGACTCAAGGTAACAACACCGAATCGGGCAACAACAAAAAAGACACAGGCCAGATTTGACTAGTGAACTGCCAGCAGACCCGAACTGCCCTTCACGGCAGGCCAGGGGCAATTGGCTGTAACTGTAAGCAAACTCAGCAGCCTCAGAAGACAGCTAGAAATCAGAGCTGAAAGGACATTGGACTTAAACGAAAAGTCTCAGAGTGTGCTTGATTGGTTCTGTTAGCTTAATGACTTGGTTCTATTCCTACTGGGTTTTTTTTGTCTGTTTGTTTGTCTGTATGTCTTGTTTACTAAGTTTTTTTCTACTTCTTGTTTTTTTTTCACTTTTTTCCATTTCATTCTTCCTTTTCTTCTCTTCTCTCCTCTTTGTAAACCACATCCTTGCATAGACGAACAGCACAGCAATAAGGCGGTTGGTTAGCTTGTATGTTAGCATCATTCTATGTTTTAGTTTTTTATTGTATGGGAGTTGGGTAGTCTGTAGCT
>CAUYQG010079401.1:0-13996 GCA_963574415.1 Tarsius wallacei | reverse complement strand
TGGGCTCCAGTGATCCTTCAGCCTCAGCCTTCCAAGTAGCTGGAACTACAGGCGCGCGCTACCACGCCCGGCTGATTTTTGATTTATTGTAGAGATGAAGTCTTGCCAAGTTGTCCAGGAGGGTCTTGAACCTGCGGGCTCAGGCAATCCATTCACGTTGGCCTCCCAAAATGCTGGGATTACAGGCTGAGCCACTGAGCCCAGCTATTCTGAGATTTTTAACCTTCCTATTTCTCATTGTTAAAATGTCTTTTCTTTTCATCAACTGATGGTGAAGGTGTGCATTAGTTTTCTTTCTTCTTCTTTTTTTCTTTCAGTATTCTTTCTTGGCATACACCACTGTATTACTGAGAAACGCCAATAGTAGACTCAGATTGACGAAAAGACCAAGCATAGATGCCATATGAGTAAATAAAATGGAGTGTGCACATTGTAGCCCTTAGGCTAAATGTGGCCCCACCGCCTGCTTTTGTAAATAAAGTTTTATTGGAACACTGCCAAATCTATTGCATTACAAGGCTGGATGTGCATGACAAGGGCAGAGTTGAGTCGTTGCAAAAGAGAACATAGGTGCCCAAAGCCTAAAATATTTGCTTTCTGTCCCTTCACCCACAAAAAAGTTTGAGACAGCTGCTCTAGAGACTACAGGAAACGGGTGGCACAGTCAGGGCACACAGCAGAAAGAGAAGCACGTGTGTCCAGCATAGACAGGAGTGAGGCAAGACAGAAGCACAGACAGAAGGACCCCAAGCCCTCTGAGGTGATGCACAGTGATAGATGCTAAGAGCTGAGGACCAGCCGGTGTGGTGACTCAAGCCCATAATTCCAGCATTTTGGGAGGCTGAGGCAGGAGGATTACTTGAGCCCAGGAGTTTGAGATCAACCTTATCTCTGCAAAAAAAAAAAAAATTTTTTTATTTAGAGAAAGAAAGAAAAAGGAAGGAAAGAAGGAAGAAAGAAAGAGAAAGAAAGAAAAGAAAGGAAGAAAGAAAGGTCTCTGAAGGCAGGGTCTCTACAAAAAAATTTCAAAAATTGCTTAGCATCATGGCATGCACCTTAAGTCCCAGCTATTTGGGAGGCTGAGGCAGAAGGATTGTCTGAGACAAGGAGGTCGAGGCTGTAGTGAGCCGAGATCATGCCACTGCCCTCCAGCCTGGGAGGGAAAAAAAATGACTGAGGACTGAGGGTCACACCAGGCCTCCTGGGAGCAGGGCTCCTTCTGGGTCAGGCCTAACAGATACAAGGCAGGAATGGGTCTGCATGAGAGCAAGGCTGAAGGTCACCCAGCAGGCAATGACCACAGCCATGAACACTCCATACCCTGCACCTCCTCCAGCTCTTATAGGCTGGCCCAGGCATCCCCAGGAGTGGGGCCGACAACCTCCGCTATGAGGCTCATCCTTTCTCACTAAGGCAAGATTATATGTTGACGTGTTGGTCCCCAATTTTTTGACATTTTGCAGGTCTTTGATATCCCAAAGTCCAGGAACCATGAATCTAAGGCAACCCACTGGGTCTTGCCCTCGTTCCTGAGAGGTGGCTCCTGGCTTGTGGGAGAGCAGCTTCATCAGTGAAGAAGCTCAGTGTCATGGGACAGCCTTCCCATAGAAGGCCACCTCCTTCCAGAAAAATTTTGGTCACCCTGAGTCAAGATCTACGTCCTTACTGGTTCCTTCCCCCACTGGAGCTCACACGTGAGCTCTGACCTTTCTCTTTCACGCCAGTCAGATAATTTTCTTTTTTTATTTTGAGTTGGAATCTCACTCCATCGCTCAGAATGGAGTGCGGTGGCTGCTCCCGGCCACCGCAGCCTCGACCTACTGGGCTCCGGCGATCCTTCTGCCTCAGCCTTCCAAGTAGCTGGAACCACAGGTGCACGCTACAATGGCCGGCTAGTTTTTTTATTTATTGTAGAGATGAGGTCTCGCCAAGTTGCCCAGGTGGGTCTCGAACCCGCGGGCTCAGGCAATCCACTCACCTCAGCCTCCCAAGGCGCGGGATTACAGGCTGAGCCACCGAGCCTGGCCCAGTCAGATATTTTTCTAAGTGTGTTTTCCCCTTCCGGGTGTCATGAACCCAGTTTTTGCATGCTCTCTTCAGATGACACAATCACCCTCCCCCGGAAATGCTCCAGTTTATTAATGTGTCTCTTAAAATAACATGCCCAGATGTGGACAAAACTCTCCAAACACTCCTAGGGGACCAGCTGCCCATAGCACTCCATCAACATAACTGAAAAGTGGCTCAATTTTTAGCAGCCACCTCATGCCTCAGACTTCACACCATCTCAGACCGCTGACTCATTCTGAAGGGTGGATGGTGGGGTGGGGAGAAATAACCATACACCGAGCATCTTGTAAGTGCCAGGCGCTGTCTAGATCTTCTATCTGATATCTTATGTGCTCTTCTAACAAGCCTACAAGGTAAATATTATTGTTGTTGTTATTATTATTATTGAGTTGGAGTCTCAATCGGTCGCCCAGGCTGGAGTGCAGTGGCACACTCACAGCCACTGCAGCATCGATCTGCTGGGATCCTGCGATCCTTCCACCTCAGCCTTCCAAGTAGCCAGAACTACAGGCGCGCGCTACCACGTCCGGCTAATTTTTTGATTCATTGTAGAGACGAGGTCTTGCCAAGTTGCCCGGGCTGGTCTTGAACCCGCGGGCTCAGGCAATCCACTTGTCTCAGCCTCCCAAAGTGCTGGGATTACAGGCTGAGCCACCAAGCCCGACCAAGGTAGATATTATTATTCCCATTTTGGAGAAGAGGAATCTGCTCAGAGAAGTTAAATAATTTTCCCAAGGTCATACAGCTGGTGAGTAACAGTCCTGGGTCTGGAACCCTCATCTCCTGGCTCTGACACCTGTTTTCTTTCTCTATGTTACACTGCGTGACACCGTGGAGCTTGGACCATTTTAACCTCAAGGTCATTTTCATATGAACAGCTGTCAGCCAGGTTTCCCTTATTCTATTCTTGTGCCTTAAAAAAAAGAAAAAACCACCCCTTTCTTCAGTTTACAAAATAGCAGTTATCCATTGTAGAAAAATTAGAGCATAGAAAAAAAATTCAAAAGAAAATTATTCACAAACCTGTAATCCAAAGTTAACCACTATTAACATCTAACATGTCTCCTTACAATCTTGTTTCTATGCATGCATGAGATTAAACCACATGGAATGACTGATAATCATTTTTGATCTACAAAAAAAGGGCACAATTTTATATAATTCAACCTAACGCTTGTTTTTACCTATAGCTGGGATCACACATTACATGTCAAATTTGTAGTCTGCCGTTTCATGTAACAATACACCAATAAGCATGCCCTGACTTATTTTAAACTCTTGGTAAACAATATTTTACTAGTGGTATAACATTAAGGTTATTTGGATTTAAAATAATTTAGTCAACTATTTTTCTATTTGTGGACATTTGGGTTTTTTCATCAAAAATAATTCTGTGATAAACATAGTTAGATATACATATGCTTCTATTTTCCTAGTGTTTCTTAGAATTTATTCCTGGAGAGAGAAGGAAGGTCAAAAAGAAATGCATATTTCAAAAGGTTCTTAATACATAGTTCTATATTACTTTCCAGACAGACTGAACCAATTTTCCCTCCCACTAAGCCTTCCCCTGCATAGAAAATTATTACTTTTAAATATTTATTAATTTGATTGTAAAACATGGCATAGCATTATTGTTTTTATTTTTATTTCCTTGATTCTTTTTTTTTTTTTTGAGTTGGAGTCTCACTCCGTCGCCCAGGCTGGAAGGCAGTGGCACGCTCACGGCCACCCCAGCATCAACCTGCTGGGCTCCGGCGATCCTTCCTCACCCTTCCAAGTAGCCGGAACTACAGGTGTGCGCTACCACACCCAGCTAAGTTTTGATTTATTGTAGAGATGAGGTCTCGCCAAGTTGCCCAGGCGGGTCTCAAACCCGTGGGCTCAGGCAATCCATTCGCCTCGGCCTCACAAAGTGCTGGGATGACAGGTTGAGCTGCCAAGCCAGGCCTTCTTGATTCTTTTTAAGGCTACTGTACAATTTATTTTTTGAACCTAAATGCAGGTTTTTCATCTCTATATGCCACAATTTAACTTTTTACCCAATATTCCAGTCCACTGAGATCTTTCTGAGTCAAAGATGAGCCAACAGTGAAGTGGCTGCTGAACAAATAAATGAGCGTCTGCTTGGCTGCTTTAATAGAAGTGCAGTGTACAGATCAGGGGAGGTGATGGTTTCATCCTACTTCCTGGTCAGAGAATACATCTGGTGCTTTTCAGCTATGTCGTTCTGGATGTCTTCGCTAAGAAGGACTTTCATAAACTGGAGCATATTAATTGAGCAATACTGCGAAGGATTGTGGAAAGACGTGAAAGACACAGGGAGTGTTCAATGCTGAGAAGATACGTGAGGGTCAGATGGGTAGAGCAGCTGAATTCAAAATGGACAGACCTCTCTGTAGGATCTTCATAACTTTTCTATGTAAATTGGACCTTAAGTTACAGAACAGATTCGGTTTATTTTATTTTATTTTTTAATCTATTGTAGAGACGAGGTCTCGCCAAGTCACCCGGGCTGGTCTTGAACCTGGAGCTCAGGCAATCCACTCGCCTCGGCCTCCCAAAGTGCTGGGATTACAGGCTGAGCCACCGAGCCCGGCCTTGGTTTATTTTAAATGACTCCAGAAGACAGAAAAAGAACCAACAGATGCACATCATTGCTTTTGGCTTCACATTAAAAAAAATCTAGTATTTTGCACACCAAATGACTTCCTCAAAATGCAGTAAGCGCCTTGTCCCTAGAGTCACAAGGCTTGAACTCAGAGTGTGGGTAAGCGGCCCTGTACGTGGGGTGGAAGTTTAAATTGGCATCAGATGATGCCCAAGAGCTTTTCCAAAGCTAAGATGCTGTGATGTTATGGGTCTGTGAACTGGCGTCCTGGGGTATGCACAGACTGCAGTCAGCACTGGTGGCATTCCAGCTACGCTGAGGCAGAGGAGGACAGAGCCGGCTGCGTGCACGGGTGGGGCTGACATGTGCTTCTCTTTGCAGCACTCATACCTGCTGAAGCTGAAGGTCATGTACACGGTGGGCTACAGCTCGTCCCTGGTGATGCTCCTGGCTGCCCTCTGCATCCTTTGCGCTTTCCGGTGAGAACACGCTGCTGGCTTTCCATCCCCACACTCGCCCAAGGCACAGGCTTTGGGTCTCAGTTACTCAGGGTAGACAGAGGAAGGTCTGGGTGTACTACCTTGTTGGCTCTTGATCTAAAGGTCACCCATGGCTTCTGTGATCTCTGTTCCTTAATTTGTTTAACATTTGCTGATCACTCCTGAGAACTTGGTGTGGACAGTTGCGTTACGTGTATTATTTCTAATTTTCACACATTGCTATGAGAGAGGTCACATTACCCCCATTTTTCAGGTATACTAGTTAGACTCTCGGTTGGAAGAGACAGAAATCCACCTCAAACAGCTTTAGGAAAACAAAGGTGACCTGACTCACATAAGTGACAAGTTCAGGGGCATCTTTAGGCATGGCTGGATCTAGGTGATCAGCGGCATCAGCAGAAGTCGGTCTGTCCCTTCCGTTTCGCGGCTCTGTGTTGGCCTCATCCTCTGGCAGGCTTTCTGCAGGGGTGGCAGAGACAACCACCAGCCACTGCCGGGGTCCATGCCCCCAGCTCAGCAACACCAGCGACAAAAAGAGCCTCTTCCCCTATAGTTTCAGTAAAAGTTTTGGGAGTTCTCACAGGTCCGGCTTAGGTCACATATCCCACTCTGAGCCAACCACTGCACACTGATTGGTCAGGGCTGTAAGCAAGGTGAAGCCATCCCCACCAGAGCTGGTTTGGGTTCCCCGAGAAATCCTGTTCCTGGTACCCGAGGAAGCTCAGCAAGTCACAGACTTCTGGTCCCTGCAGCAGGAAACCGAGGCAATCGAGGCTCTGGGAGGTGAAGAGTCTTGTTCAAGTTCGTATTACGAAGTAGCAGGGCCGAAGCCTGCTTTCTCCCCACAGTCTGCGTTCTTTCTGTGCTTCTCACCCCCTCCCATTCTGGCTGCCCGTTGTCTCCCCGTTCCCCGATACACTTCTGGGAACCGGAGATGGTGGTAGGTGAGAATATAATGTTGCCCTCCACAACCCCAGCTTTGTTATTTTTTTTTTTGACGGCAGCATGGGGCAGAATAGGCTGGACCTCTTAAGGTTTTGCTCACAGATGTCACCTGGAAAGAGCTGTCGTCCAGAGCCTCAGTTTCCCGGTGCACCGGAGGAAGGCAGGCGGGCCTGGCTGAGTCCCAGTTCCTCGAGCTCAGACCCCTGTGGCCCTGCATTCTCTCCCTCCAGGAGGCTCCACTGCACCCGCAACTACATTCACATGCACTTGTTCGTGTCCTTCATCCTGCGGGCCCTGTCCAACTTCATCAAGGACGCCGTGCTCTTCTCCTCGGACGACGTCGCCCACTGCGATGCCCACCGGGTAAGAGCCCTGCGTGCCCCAGGGTGTGACCAGGCCTTCCCCAGCCTAATTTTGGAGAGGGCAGTGGCCCAGTTCTCCTTCCCCCACGTCTCCACCGAGGCTGCATCCTAGGCCGAGAGTGAGGTGGCCAGTGCTGGGACCGGGCCTGGGGGTTCCACGGAGGCACACCCACAATCTGGGTCGCCTGTGAGAGCAGTCTGTTGGGAAGGTCGTGGGGGCTGCCACTCAACCCCCAGAATCCGGGAATAAATTAGCCACCCTGGAAATTAGATGCATAGCAAGGCTCCTCCTTTTGCTGTTCCTGCCAATCCCCAGCTGTAGACAGATGGCAGAGTCTAGAGAGGGGTGGGGCTGGTTGTAAAAAGAAAAGGGTGAGTGTGTGCCAGTATGTCTGTATACACATGTTTGCAGGAAAACAGTTGTGTTTGTTCAATCTAATCCCCTTTCTCCTTCCAAATGGCCAGAGGACTCTGATCCATTGCAATCACCCCCTGTGTCCATTGGGAATTCCTTTTGCCGCAAATAACAGAAAATTGTTTATCAGTGACTTAAACAAATAAGGGCTGTTTCCCACATAAGCAGCACCCACCTGGGCAGTCCAGGAGTGGCCCAGTGGCTTCATGATACTATGAAGGACACAGTTTCCCTCCTTCTGCTCTGCCATCTTTAGTGTAAGCCTTGAATCTCCTGCTTTGCATCACCTGGTTGCAAGATGGCTGCTGTAGCCCCAGGCCTCATGTCCATATTCCAGGCAAGAAGGAACAGTCAGGGTTAAGCGGTTTTTTTTTTCCTTTTGGGTGGCTTTGCCTTTCTGTTTGGGAAAGGATATCCTCCCCAGAAATGCATACCTACATCTCATTGGCTAGAATTGTGTCATGTGATCACACCTAACTGCAAAGGAAGCTGGGAGTTTTTTTTTTTTTTTGGTCATGGTCTCCTCCAAGCAAGGGAGATGAGAAATTGAGAGTGGTTTGACCAACCTGCCTGCCACTTCCCACCACTTACATCTGCTGTTTGTATTGTTTGTAGCTGTGTGTGTGTGTGTGTGTGTGTGTGTGTGTGTATCTTCTGACTCAGACTGAGAGGTCCCTCAAGTAGGATCCATGTCTCAAGGAGATATCCAGGATGAACAAGAGCCCCTGACTGGGAGTCAGGGGCCTTAAATTCTAGCCTCCCCCCATTACTGACCAGCAGTGGACAAGTCTGGCAATGTCCAGCAGGGACCCTTCTTGGGTTTTACTAATCAGCTTCACAAGGCAGTCAATCATGGGCCTCGCCAGGAATCAGTCTCTGGGGAGGCCCTAGGGCAGGAACCACGGCAAGCACGCAGGGCAGCACTGGGCTCTCTTTCTTCTTGGGCTTGTCCTTGCAGCAGCCCTAGGACTATCCTAGGAGCAGTCCTCTCCCAAGGGACAGCTCAGTGAGAAGAAGTGGGACCCATTGTGACACAGGTACAGCCCATGCTCCACAATCCCATAAGCATAGCTTCCAGGGATCCCTGCAGGGGACACGCCTGTTAAGAGTCATTGCGCCAGGCAGAGGCAGGAGGATCACTTGAGCCCATGAATTTGAGACCTAGGCAACATGGTGAGACCTCATCTCTACAAAAAGTAAAACAATTAGCTGGATGTGGTGGTGTGTGTCTATAGTCTCAGCTACTCAGGAGGTCGAGGCTGCAGTGAGCTGTGATCATGCCACTGCACTCCAGTCTGGGTGACAGAGGAAGACCCCTCCAACTCAAAAGAAAAAAAAAGTCACTGCATTTGGGAAGCCCGACACTATCACATCCCCATTAGTTATGTGGAGTTCTGCAGTCAGTCTAGGTATAGTGTACCAGAAAGAGACCATTTTTACCCATAATCCACATTGCCTCCTAATATAGTTGACACCACTTTTCACGATCTGTTTCCAAGGAAACTGAGCTTTGTAAGCATTTTGTTAACCCCTTGCTCAGAAATCTCTTCCCTCGCTAGGCCTCAGTTTCCTCATCTGAAAAATGAGAAACTTGGGCAGCATTTGACACAGTTTTGTAATCGAAGGAGTATTTCCACATCTAGCTTGGCAGCCAGTCCCAGAATCTGAACCTAGTTCCCGCTCCTAAGATGGCTCATAGACATCCTGACTGTACCCACTGGGCCTGTGGACTTCTATTCTCTAGAGAATTCCACGGGCCTGGTCTTCAGAGGGAAGCAGAAGGCCACAGGAGATGCCCTTGAACCCCAGAGGCTCACTCTGCGGCCTGGCTTCTCCCCAGCAGCACCCCCTGGCTTCCTTTGGGGCTGGCCACCAGAGGGGAACTCACAGTCACCAGCCTGGGCTCACCTGCCTCTCTCTGTCCAGGTGGGCTGCAAGCTGGTCATGGTGTTCTTCCAGTACTGCATCATGGCCAACTACGCCTGGTTGCTGGTGGAAGGTCTCTACCTTCACACACTCCTCGTCATCTCCTTCTTCTCCGAAAGGAAGTACCTCC
This sequence comes from Tarsius wallacei, assembly GCA_963574415.1. Lineage (NCBI taxonomy): Eukaryota > Metazoa > Chordata > Mammalia > Primates > Tarsiidae > Tarsius > Tarsius wallacei. Next base: position 5,037 of record CAUYQG010079401.1, on the reverse strand, counting down.
AGGGATTTGTCGCCCTCGGATGGGGTATGTTTCTCCCTGGGCACAGCACCTGTGTGGTGGGACAGGGCACTGAGCTGAGAGTCAGAGGACTTGGCTTCTAGTTCCAGCTTCACACCTACCTAACTTGTGTACCCTTAGACAAGTTGCTTGATGTTTGACCCCCTGGTCTCAGTTTACTTATCCGTCAAATGAGAAACAATAGCTAAAATTTAGCCCCAGTTTCTGGCATCTTTTGCCAGGGGTCCCCAACCCCCGGGCTGCAGACGGGTACCTGTCCATGATCTGTTAGGAACACACCGTAGGAGGTCAGCGGCGAGCCGGGCAGAGCTCCACTTCCTGTCAGATCAGCGGTGGTGTTCAGATTCTCCTAGGAGCAGGAACCCTGTTGTGAACTGTGCAATTGCGGGATCTATCTAGGCTGTGCCTTCTGTATGAGAATCTAATCTCTGATGACCCCTCCCCCACTCCTCGCCCCTTTCTGTCTGTGGAAAACCGTCTTCCATGAAACCGGTTCCTGATGCCAAAAAGGTTGGGGACTGCTGCTTTTACAGCTTGGTACCACCTAACACTTGCGGGCTCATCTTCCTTAGTCCATTTGTGTGTCTTTTTTCTTTCCTTCTTTCCACGTTCAGGATGCTTCTGACGGCTGGCCTCCGAAAATCTGGCTGAAACAGGCTTTAAACATAAAGGAAATTAATTGGCTCATATAACTGAAAAGTTCAGGTATCACCAGCTTCAGGCAAGGCTCCATCCAGTAGCTTAACAGTGTTTCTTTCTGTCTCTACTTTGCCTTTTGCAGTGTCAATGCAGAAAGAGACTAGCTGGCATTCTTAGCAAATATTCTGTAGTACACTCTGATTGGACTGCTTAAATAGCACACACATCCTTGAACCAATCACAGCGGCCTGAGGGAATAAAGTATGCTGATTGGCTTAAGCCACTCAACTCACAGGGCTTCCCAAAAGAAAGAAGAGAAAGGACAGCAAGACTGCCAACTGCAGTCCCCCGTGCTGTGTCTTCTGCATTTCCCTTCTGGTCAATGAAGATGACTGCAACTCCCACCTCTTGAGCACTTACTGTGTGCCAGGCATTGGCTTCAACACTTTGCATGTATCGTGTAATCATCACAGAAGCCTCCAGAGATCTCAGAGACCTTGGCTCAGAGCTGTGGCATAACATACTCAACTGGTACCATAGACAGGGGCACACCCAGGATTCGAACCAAGGCCTGTTTCCAAAGCCCTTTAACTTTTATCCTGCCTTTAATAAACATCCATCCACCTACCCATTCACCCATCCATCCGTTCCTCCATCCATCCATCAACTGTAAACATATGTAAGTTACCCAACTGGGTTCTAGACAGAGAGCCAGATTCCTGTGAGTGACTCACAGGCTTACAGAGAAGGTCACATAGGCCAGCCATTAGCTTCCTTTGGTTTCTTCCAGGTGCCTTTAATTAAGAAGTGTCCCTGCCAGCAATGCCCTCCACTGCCTTTTCTGCTTGTCTAAATCATTACATGCAAGGGCCCCATCTCCCCATCAGGGAAGTGGCTTGAACTGACAGCCTGCTGTGCCCTCCTGCTTCTGAACCTTGGCAGCCCGGTTAGCACATGACCCTCGGCCCATGGGGGCTTGCAGGGCCACGTGGGTGTCTGCAGAGGCCAGGAGTCTCAGAGCACCTGGAACCAAGGACCTGCCTTATGTGGCTGACTCTGCCAAAAAAGTACCCAGCACTGAGCCCAACTCACTGAGTTTTAAATCCCAGATCTGCCAGGATTTAGCTGTATGAACACGGACAGTTTCCCCATCGATAATTTCAAGATCATAATTTATTCAACATTCTTTGAGCACTTATTTGTGTTCAGAGATCACACAAATATGGAGATCACAAAAAAAATTTACTAGTTCTATCACGCAAGGGATTTGTAGTAGGGAAACAAAATTGCATTGGGATAATAGCTGTGTCACAGGTTTTTAAGAGGTTTGAATGAACTGAGTTCCTTCCTTTCTTCCTCGAATATTTATGAAGCACGTACCTGTGCTGGGTGCGGGGGATTGAGCAGTACATAAGACAGTGGTGGTTCCTCTTCTCCTGGCCTGTCTGTCTACCAGGCACCAAAGAGACCCTGAGGGGACCCTGGAAGGCCTAAAGTCCCTCCATCTGTGTGAAGCCTTTCTCATGCAAAGGTGATGGCCTCTGACCCAATTTATACTGATTTCTCCGGAGATAGGTTGCTTAAAAAGGTACGTATTCACTGTAAAACTTTGCCCCCCCTCCAAAAAATTGCTTTTTAAGTAGAAAAAAATTACCCTATATAGTCCCATATATTACTTTTTCTGGGATTTCCTTCCAACCTTTTTTTTCTACTTGCAGTTTTTTCCTACATAGGTGAATTTTGCTTCTTTCCATGAACACATAAGCAGGTTCTATATTAATAGGTTGGTGCAAATGTAATAGCGGTTTTTGCAAGTTGAAATTTGCCATGTGATGTTGGAATGCATTCTTAATAACTATGGTTATGTTATATGTCATTTTAACGTGCATTTCTCGTTTTATTATTATTTTGCTAATGACTTATTACTTGCTGTTTATTTTATATTTATTTTAGACTATGGGAATGATGTTAGACAAAAAGCAAATTTGAGCGATTTTCTTATTTGAGTTCAAAGTGGGTCATACAGCAGAGGAGGCAACTTGCAACATCAACAACGCATTTGGCCCAGGAACTGCTAACGAACGTACAGTGCAGTGTGGTTCAAGAAGTTTTGCAAAGGAGACAAGTACCTTGAAGATGAGGGGCGTCGTGGCCAGCCATTGGAAGTTGACAATGACCAACTGAGAGCAATCGTCGAAGCGGATCCTCTTAAAACTACACAAGAAGTTGCTGGAGAAATCAACGTGGACCATTCTATGGTTGTTCGGCATTTGAAGCAAATTGGAGAGGTGAAAAAGCTTGATAAATGGGTACCTCATGAGCTGAGCGAAAAATCATCGTTTTTGAAGTGTCATCTTCTCTTATTCTGTGCACCAATGAATCATTTCTTGATTGGATTGTGATGTGGGACAAAAAGTGGATTTTATAGGACAACCAGTGATGGCTAACTCAGTGGTTGGACTGAGAAGATACTCCAAAGCACTTCCCAAAGCCAAACTTGCAGCAAAAAAAGATCATGGTCACTGTTTAGTGGTCTGCTGCCGGTCTGATCCACTACAGCATTCTGAATCCCGATGAAACCATTACATCTGAGAAGTATGCTCAGCAAATCGTTGAGATGCAATGCCTGCAGCCGGCACTGGACAACAGAAAGGGCCCAATCCTCTCCAAGACAACATCTAACCGCAAAAGTTGAACAAATTAGGCTATGAAGTTTTGCCTCGTCCACCATATTAAACTGATCTCTCTCTCTTTTTTTTTTTTTTTGAGTTGGAGTCTCACTCTGTCACCCAGATGAGTGCAGTGGCCGCTCCCAGCCACCACAGCCTCGACCTGCTGGGCTCCGGCGATCCTTCCGCCTCAGCCTTCCAAGAAGCCGGAATTACAGGCGCGCGCTACCATGCCTGGCTAATTTTTTTTTATTTATTGTAGAGATGAGGTCTCGCCAAGTTGCCCAGGCGGGTCTCGAACCCGCGGTCTCAGGCAGTCCACTCACCTCAGCCTCCCAAAGCGTGGGATTATAGGCTGAGCCACCGAGCCTGGCTCGTAATTCCACTTTAGGCTGAGGTGGGAGGATTGCTTGAGCCCAAAAGTTCAAGACCAGTCCAGGCAACATAATGAGACCTTGTCTCTACAAAAAGTAAAAAAAATTAGCCAGGTGTGATGGCGTATGCCTGTAGTCCCAGCTACTCTGGAGGCTGAGGCAGAAGGATCGCCTGAGCCTGGAAAGTTGAGGCTGTGGTGAGCCATGATTGTGCCACTGCATTTCAGCCTGGGCAACAGAGCGAGACCCTGACTCAAAAAAAAAAAAAAAAAAAAAGCCACAAATGTGGTGGTTTAAAACAATTGAAATTGATTCTTTCACAGTTCTGGAGGCCAGACATCTGAAATCAAGGGGTTGGCTCCCTCTGGAGTGTCTGAAGAAGTCTCTGTTCCATATCTCTCTCCTAACTTCTGGTGGTGGCTGGCAATGCTCGACATTTCTTATCTTATAGCCATATCACTCCTATTTCTGTCTGTCATTATATGAATTCCTTCCTCTATGTCTCCCTTGTCTCTCAAGACCTTCTTATAAGGATGACAGTCACAATGGAGTAGGAATCCACGTTAACCCAGTACGGCTTCATCTTAACCAATTACAACTGCAAATAAGGTTACATTCTGAGGTTCTGGGTAGACATGAAATTGGGGGGAACACTATTCAACCCATTCTATTTGCCAGTGTTCTTTCTAGAGCTTTCTCCCCTCCTGCTTGATTTGGGCTGCTTGTCACTAGACGCACTCACCTCCCTTAACCTTGGAGCTGAGAATTCCCTTCACCTTCCATGGTTCCTGCTCTCTTTCCTTCTTGTCACCCTGTCTTGGGTTTACTCTCTCCTTGTGTTAGGGTATATCCTCTAGTACCTACCTAACCAAGGGTACCTGGAAGGACTCTTTTTTCATCGTGTATCTGAAAATATCTTTGTTCAGCCTTCACATCTAATTTGTTCTTTTGCTGGGTATAGAACAGGTTGAAACATCGTTTTCCCTAGAATTTTGAAAACCCTGAGTTTTGGCATCAGGCGTTATGGGAGGTGCTGTGTCGTTTGCCCCCTGAAACTTTTCATTCTCCTCTCTCTATATAAGTTGAAGGATTTTCTTTTTGTGTTTTTATTTTTTTATTTTATTTTATTTTTTTTTGAGTTGGAGTCTCACTCAGTCGCCCAGACTGGAGTGCAGTGGCCGCTCCCGGCCACCGCAGCCTCGCCCTGCTGGGCTCCGGCGATCCTTCCACCTCAGCCTTCCGAGTAGCTGGAACTACAGGCGCGCACTACCATGCCCGGCTGATTTTTGATTTATTGTAGAGATGAGGTCTCGCCAAGTTGCCCAGGCGGGTCTCGA
>CAUYQG010079399.1:0-44224 GCA_963574415.1 Tarsius wallacei | reverse complement strand
ACACAGATACCCAAACTGGGTAAAGATGGCACAAAGAATATGCAGAGAAATCATATTTCTCATACATTGCAGATGAGAATGTAAGATGGTACAGCACTCTGGAAAATAGTATGGAATATTCTTTAAAAAATAACACACACTTAACATACCTCAAAACATTTATATTTCTGGGCATTTATCCCTGAGAAATGAAGCATGCTCATACAAAAATATTTACACAATGGTTTATAGCCAAAAATCGAAAACAATGAAAATGTCCTAAACCAGTCAATGGTTAAAAAAAAGATTCATACCTTGAAATACCATGCGGCAATCAAAAGGAATAATTAATACATACTACAATTTGGATGAAACGCCAAGTGACAAAAAAAAAAAAGTCAATCTCCAGAGTCTCAGAATGTATGATTCCATTTATATACATTCTTGAGAAAACAAAATTTTAAATATGAAGAATGGATCAGTGGTTTCTAGGGGTTAGGAATGGTCAGTGGTGGGGCTGAAGGGGTATAACCATAGCAGAGTAACACAAGGGAGATATTTGTGATGGAATAGTTCTTCATCTCGTTTATGGTGGTGTTACACAAAAAGATACATATGCCATTTTTTTAAGCATTACATGGAAACATATACACACTTTCTAGTCACAGCTGTAACCTGGTTTTGATGTTGTAGTGTGCTTACTTAAGATACAACCAAAGGGAGAAACTGGGGGAAGGGTTCTCTAAACCTCTCTCTTCTATCACTACAACTTCCTCTAAATCTACAATTATTTCAATATTAAAAAGGATTTTAGAAAAAGTAAATGAGACTGATAGTGAATCTGAGAGCTTTTCAGACTACTGTATGCATCTACATTTGGTCTCTTAACAAGATAACTCAAGAAAATTTCCTGAAAATTTTGCCCATGCCAACTTTTTGGCAAAATCTGGGCATCTTTCCTTGGTGCTTATGCTGACAGATAATAAAGCAATTAACACAATAAATAAACTGTTAAAGAAAGAAAATTATATGGCTGTACGTTTTCTACATTTTACTTTATGTGGTAAAATACTAACTTCAAGTAGACTTTGAAAAGTTATATATGCACATTGTAGTCCTGGAGTTCCACAGTTTGCAAAGAATCACAGTTATTAAAAAAATCAATAAATGAAATACTAAAAAAGTTAAATAATCAAAAAGAAAACAGGAAAGATAATGAAAAGAAATAAAAAATGGAGGAGGAAAGAGACAGAAAACAGACCATAAAATGGTAGATAGACCTAGAGAAGTGAATCTTTGTTGATTTGTTTGTGTTTTATATGTTAGTTTCTTTTGTTTTGATTTCCTATTCCAAGCAAGTTTGCACTCAAACCTGCAATAAAACTCAAACATTTTGAATTCCTGGAATCTGATCAAAGCAGTTCAGAGTCACTTAGTCAGCATGAGGTTATTAAGGCACAAGTGGAACTAGATTAAGTTTGATTTCTGCTTCTCCAAACTTCATCAAACATTGTGTCAAAATATAAGTTACAGCATATGCTCGCATAGGACTGACTCAAGTCTTACTTTTTTTCTGGGAATGACTCTCAGTACCACAGCCTACTCTGAAACTCCACAATTATGCACCATAATAAATCTCAAATTGTCTTGTATAATTAGTAATAATATTCAGATTTACAAACCTTTCTAGTTAATTCTTCAAAATGATCATGGTATTACAGGTTAAGAGAGGATATTGGTTAGACCACCTAGTAATAAACTAGTTATGTGACCTCAGGAAAATACTTAAATCCTCAGCGTCTCAGTTCTCTCACCTCTAAAACCAGAGAAAGAATATTTCTTGTTTCATTTCTTGTTAAAAGGATAAAATTAGATACTATGTTATCTAATCTAGATTTATTTTACTCTATAAATTAGATGATGACATTCAGGAGATCAAGGTTAATACAACAACAGCTCTGACGGCCATTCCAGAAAGAGTTCCAAAATTCCTTTGACGGGTATACTCGGCATTGGCATCGGTGCCTAACTTCCCAAGGGGAGTACTTAGAAGGCGACCATAGTGATCTTCAGCAATGAGGTATGTAGCACTTTTTCTAGTGTGAGTTTGTGTACTTAATTGTCAGACCTCCAGATTCCAGGAATTGAAAATGTTTCAGTTTTATTGCAGATTTGAGTACAAACTTGCGTAGAATAGATAAAACAAACAAAACCCAAACACACACATGTGTGTGTATGTATTGTATGTATATGTATATACATTATTAGTGCATGTATATGTATGTGTATTTATATGTGTGTGTTTGTGTGTGTGTGTGTGTGTGTGTGTGTGTGTGTGTTATACTGGAATTTAAAGTGAATGTTCTGTTTTCTTAAATTCCAGCATTAAAAATTTGCCTTCATGCTACTTCACAATTCTGTCATCTTTTAGTCATCTTCAAACTCTCATTCCCTGAAATCACTCTACAGCAATTCTCTAAAAGTAGCTAATGTATTCTTCTAAAAATGTCTAATTTTTACAATGTGGAGAGCTTATGATCAAAAGGAATGCTTTTCTTGAAAATCAGAGAAGTGATAGGTAATTTTAAACAAATAAATGTCCTCCCAGTTGCCAATACATACATATATACATGTATGCACCCATACATACGCACACATAAGCAGAAAATATTTTAATAAGGAATTAAATTATAGTAATTTTTTTCTGCAAGAAACAGCCCCTTTGAGAGCCCTTAATAATGAAGTTAAAGAGAAAAAACTAAAGTTATATCTCAAAACAGTGACTGGAAATGTTGTTAAAGCTTATAATGATTTATTTGCTCCTGGTGGCTGTTTCTTTCAGGTGGAATAAAAGCTTCTCAAAAGCTTGATGAGGAACCTTTCAAAAATGGTGAACGGGGGCAAGTTCATATACTAAGACTCTAGAGGAAAACATAGAGAAATATTGAAGGAAATGTCTTAAGCCGTAAAATCACCTTCTGTCAGGGCAGCAATACTGATGTTTCATTGCACATGGAAAAGCAAAGTAAGCCCCCTTTTTTTTCCACTTTATTATTCCACTCACTTGGAGAGCTAGAGTGTGGGTGTTATTAAAATGACTGGGTGGAAGAAAAAGTCTTCAGCTTGAAAAATATGATCACAATCTGAAAAGACAGTAAGTACCCATTTTCCTTGGAAGAAGAGAAATATATACTCATAAAATGGTGGCTTGACAACAATTTAAGAGAAAAAATAAACACTAAAAATCTAGACTACAATTCCAACAAATACTTATGAGAGACATACATCTAATTTTTGTTATAACTCCCAAAGGCACAGAAATTACTTTTACATGTTTTTTGACAATAACTAGACAAAGTCAAAGCATCTAAATGAGAAAGGATAGCTTAGTCAATAAATGGCAAACCACATCTTTACTTAAGATAAACAAAGGAAAATATTTGGGGGTAATCACAAGTCTATAAAGTTAGGGACTTTTATTTTTTCCACACAATTTTTCTGACATATTCAGTACTCTAGAATTACATAATATATATTATACAATATATATACAACTTTTTTCAAAAATACCTAAGACAATTATCTTTCTTCTCACGTTGCCCTGACTGTACAAAATTTCACTTTCTGTAAATCTACCACCCGTAGTATGAACTATTACTTTTTCCTTCTGAAATGTGGCATATGCAATCCACAAATCTCAAGTAAAGGTCAGTGGAATTACTTTAAAAATTATATATATATATATATATATATATATATATCCCTTGGATCAGCATCTTAAGTTACAAATAAGAATGGATTTTTGTTTTCCTCCTGGAAGTGCATCTCGACATATTATTAATTCATGCTTCCACAAATAAACAAAAAACAAAAACACAAAAAACAAAAAAATACAGGCTGTGATATAAACTTTCAGTCATGTCATATTACTTTTTAAAAAGTTTTCTGTCTCCTGTTCCCAGCTCACAACGCTCTAATATAGTTTTCTCTGTTATAAATGTTTCACATGCATGGGCAACTACTTCTTCCTTAATGTAAATACTGTTTGCCAGCAATGAGAATTGCATGAACATGGTTTTGTTTTAAATAGTTGTCTTTGTGCCTGACAGGAACTAAACTTCTTATTCCATGTGTTATTGCCTATTCTGAAGGAAGCTTTTATTCTCAATAAGAATTATATATGTATTACATATTGTCTGAATTTGTTCTTCCAGGATAAGTTTTTCACTTTAAAAATAATAACCTTTAATTTATTTCTACCTGTATTCTTTGGCACTAGACATGTTATTAATTAATAAGTCATCAAGTAATCATCAGGCTTCAGTCTGACAACATTACAAAGGAATATGCTCATCTTTTGAGTGATTCTTATAAATAAGTATTTAACATAATATAAACTTTAAAACATGTAATCTGTTAAGAATTATTTGATGATGCTTCTTCAAAGTGATACAATAAAATAAAGTGTAAAAATATTTACATCACCTCTAGTCCATGATCAATTTATTCAATAAATAGCTACTTGTTGACAAAATTATAATATGTAGAATATTAGAAACTTTCAGTATGAAGAAGATATGATAAAAGTATGGATTACCTGATTCTTTTTTATAGGGGAGTGAGATGAGGAAATGTTTTCCAAGTAGAGGATTGAATGAGAACAGTAGCTATGGGGAAATTATTTGTGAATATTGGTCTGAGAACACTTTCAGAAGGTAAATAGATAATCGTGCTTCAAGATTACAGCAATACAGCCCACACTCCATAGCTTGACAGTAGCTTTGAGAATAGTGACCCCTTTTCCTGGTGTGGCTTCCTAGTGCTACATGGGACATACAGATTTTATGTTTTGACCAATCTGACAGCTCTGTGAGAAATCAGCTCAAGGACTTGCTATTGTTGCTACAATCTGATTCTGAAGTTTATATGCAAAGGTAAAAGACACAGAATAGCCAATACAATACTGATGAGCAAGAATAAAGATGGAGGACTCACCTGACTTCATGCTTATGATAAGGTCAATAGATGACCCACATGAATATAGTTAACTAATATTTGGCAGAGGAGCAAAGGCAATTCAATGGAGAAAAAAGTCTTCCCAACGATTGGTGCTGCAACAAGTAGACCTCAGCATATAAAAAAAATGAACCTAGATACAGACCTTATGAATTTTACAAAAATTAAGTAAAAATGTATTGTAATCCTAAATGGAAAATGCTTTAAAACTTCAAAGAAACATGGGAGAAAATTCAAGTAATCATAAGTTTAATAATATAGCATTAAACACATGATTCATGAAATAAATGAAAAAATTTTTATAAAATTAAATAAAATTCTACTTGCAAAGACACTGTTAGGAGACTGAAAGTTAAACTACAGATTGAGAAACATATTTGAAAACCTGTATCTGATAAAAAGACTTGAACGCAAAATATATAACTCTTAAAATACATAATAAGAAAAAAATCCATGGGCAAAAGATCTGACCTCATCAAAAAAGATATTCAGATTACAAATAAGTGTGTGAAAATATGCTCAATATTATCTATCATTACATAATCTCAGAAATAGAAAGCCTAATACCACATGTTCCCACTTGTAAGTGGGAACTAATCAATGGGTACACAGTGGAATGGAAATAAAAGACAATGTGAATTCCAAAAGGGGACAGGATAGGAGTGAGACAAAGCTGAAAAATTACCTATTGGATACAATGTTCACTATTTGGGTAATGGGTATACTAGAAGCCCAATCCCTACCAGTAATCCCTACAATATACCCATGTAACAAACATGCACATGGAATTTGCCCTTGAATTTAAAATAAAATCATTTTTTAAAAAGGACTCTCAAGTCAAAACAACAATGAGAAGCTACTACACACTTATTAGAAAAAACTAAAATATAAAATTGGCAGTACCAATTGCTAGCAAGGATGTGGACCAACAGAAATTCTGATTAAATACTGGTGGGAATGAAAAATGGAACAGCCATTTTTGAAGACCATTTGTTAATGCACTACAAAGTTAGACATAACCTACTGTATAATGCTCCAATAGTGCTCCTTGGCATTTACTGATTTGAAAACTTACATTTACAAGACCTGTGTGTAAATATTTGTATCAGCTTCATTCATACTTGTAGATAAGAAGCAGCAGCCAAGATATCCTTCAATAAGTGAATGAATCAAATAAATTGTGAGGCATTTATATAGTTTATATTATAAATGAAATATAAAGCCATGTGAACACGTGTGTGAATCTCAAATACATATTTCTATATGAAAAAAGTAAGACTGGAAAGGATACATATTGTACCATTACCATACAGGAAGGAAAGCAAAGCTATGGAGATAGCCAAAAGATGAAGAGATGCCAGGGTTTCAGAAAGAAGTAGGAAGAACTGAATATATGAAGCACAAGGTTTTGAAACTTTCCTGTGGGATACCATAATACTGGATACATGTCATGAACCATTTGTTAAAATCCATACATCTTCACAAGTACAAAAAGTAAAATATAATGTGTGAAAACTGTAAAATAACAATTTAGAAGACCATAAGATCCCAGAATCATATGGCAAAAGGTACAAAACAATCAAAATTGTATTGCAACTATATGAAAAATATATATAATTTAATGGGGAGGGATAAAGAGCTACTAACCTAAAAAAATTTAGAAATGATTAGAATATGTCAAAGTATAAAAGAAAGTATACAAAAGCCCTGTACTCTAGTTAATGAAGATTTTTTTCCCCATGGTGGTGTGGGTTAATAATTCCAAAGGAAAGGAAATAAGTATCTCAAAGATATTTGCATTGTTATATTCAATACATCATAATTCACAAAAGTCAAGATACAGAAATGACCTAAGTGGCCATCGATGAATAATGGATAAAGATATGTACATATACACAATAGAATATTATTTATCCATGAAAAGAGGAAATCCTGCTTTTTGCAGCACAGATGAACCTGAAGGACATTAGACTATGTGAAATAAGCATAGAAAGTGAAAATAAGGCATAGGAAAAAAATAATGTGTTATTTCTTATATGAGGAATTTAAACCCAAACTCATAAAAGTAGAGTGTGAAATGGGAGTTGTCAGAGGCTGGGAGTAGAGGAAATAGGGAAGTGTTGATCAAAGGTACAAACTTTCAGTTATAACATGAAAAAGTTCTGGGGATCTGATGTACAGCATGAACAGTGATAGATGTGTTAGCTAATTTGATTGTGGTAATCATTACATGTATATGTATATCAAATTATCGCAGACACTGAATATATTCAATCTTTGTCAATTAAATATTAAAAAATAAATAAATATGCACGAGTCCTACCAATATTAGTAAATGTTTGTATATATAGATAAATGGGTAAGAAGAGGAAAGCCTACAGTGCAGAATATTTCCAGATATTTTATGTGAATACTGTACTTCCAAAAGATAGAGCATAATTTTCCACTTCTTAAATGTGGGCTGTGTATAGTAACTTTCTTGCAAAGAATATAGCATGGAAAGTGCGAGAGAAGGAACCACACATTGGAGAAAATTGACAAGTTATACTCAGTCAGATTATCAAGATTTACATCAACAGTGAAAAGTTACATTGATAACATGTGCCCTTGATATGACATGATGAAAATGGCACTCTACTGTCATCCTCTCAAAAAGAAAGCCCCATTCTAGTTATGAGAAAGTACCAAACATATAGCAACTGATGGACATCCTGCAAACTATTTGACCAGTATTTCTTATAACTATCAAGGTCATCAAAAACAAAGTCTGAGAATCTGTCTCAACAAAAGGTGCCTGAGAAGACGTGATGAGTAAATAGAATGTGGTTATCCTGGATAGGATCCTAAATCAGAAAGATAATATTAGGAAAAAGCTAAGAAATCTGAATGAAGTATGGACTTTTGTTAATAACTATGTACAAATATTTTTTATTAACCATGACAAATATGCCATACTTATTTAGGATGTTAATAATAGGCAACCCCCTCGGGTCCCCTCCCACTGTGGGAACTTTTCTGCCCTCTCAATAAATCTTGCTTTGAAAGAAAAAAGATGCTAATGATAGGAGAAACTAGGCATGGGGGCGGGGAACATATATTTTTAAAATAAATATATAACTGTTCTAAAATTTTAAAAATGTATTTTACAAGTTGAAGTATTATGTTTTATCCACTATTTTCTATGTTAGGGATGGAAATGATACCCATGGTAATCAAGCCTGCCATGTCGTTATAAGTTCATGGTTTCAATTTTTATCATTCAAGTGTTCAATTTTTGAATTAAAAGTCTCTTAAGCTGTCCAAATAAAATTGTAGACATAGTTGATGGAAGAAAAATATTAATGTAGTCATCATTACCTTAGCCTTTGAACTCCATTTGAATAAATCAACTCTAAACTAGCTAAACTTTGGAAAAGAGAAAAGAAAACTGACATGACAGTAATATACTCTGAGCAAACATGTGACAGGAAGAAAGGAATGCATATTAATTTAGGTGAGGAAGTATTATTTCAGAGAAAAATAAGGGCCGTTAATGGTGCTTTTTAACAGTAAGACTTCTGTAGGAAGAAAATATTTTTAGAATTTGACTCCAAAAAAATAAGGTAGAGACACCGACACACAAAATGGCAAAGTGACGAATGTTTTCAAAAGACAACATTTCCTTGCATTTCAGTTTTGCCTGAGGATAGTTTTGATGGGACTTTAGGTGCATAAATAAAATCCTTTAATTATTAGAAATAAAATAATAGAAATAAAGAATGAAACACATCCATAGTCATATAGTATTATTCATTAAAATTTTATTTGGTTAAAAAAACTTTAGAAAAAGTAAGAAAACAGGTAGATATGAATATTTGGGCATATTTTAAGTGTTTAGTTGAGTTATTCAAGTTAGCATTTAAAAGGAAAAAGTTACATTGGTTATTGGCAGATAAAATCAAATTACATTATATACTGTGACCTTAAGACCAAAATAAGCTAAATACAAAGTAAGAACAGGGCTTTTCCAGATTAAGTATCCTTTGTTCCTGTTCACAGTTAGAGTGAAATATAAATATCAAAGCAATTAACTAAACTAATTATTGGCTTATTATAGGTAAAATAGTAATCTCATCTTTTATCGATGGTTTGGACAGGACTTTAGGAAGAAATTGTGAGAAGGGATGCAGTACAAGAAAATGAACACACCTTATAAATTATAAAATTTGTTCTGAGCCTGTTTTTCTTGAGAAATTCTTGGCTGTAATAAGGGTGTATTGTTTACCGCATAAAGAAAATAAGCAGTTTTGTGGGTTCTTGTTAGCCCAATTATTCTTCTTGTCCATTTTGTTATATGAAAGGGAACCTAGTCTGGAATTAAAAAAAAGGAAATTACTTAATTGTTGGCTTGTGTGAATAGTCGAAGAAACAGAAGCATAACGAACACTGGAGATTATTGCTTAAGTTGTCCCTGCTTCTTGCTTTTGCCAAGGAAAGTCAGGCTCCCTTCACAAGAGGGCTGTAAGTATGGAATAGGAGGTCAACAAGCTATAATTCTAGGTTTTAGTTTAAAGAACACAAGAAGAAATCTTTCATGAGCTTAGGAAAATTGTAGAAGTGTACTTCAAGCAACTTGGGTCTCTAAAGTTCTATTTTAGAAAATCAATAGCAATATCAGGCAGTACTATACTAAGAGAAATTTCTAAAGCATTTATAGAATTTTATATCTTTCAATAGAGAGTTTTGATTTTAAGTTCCTGTGCCATTGATGCAATGTATTGATTTTTCTTCCCATTGTTCATGAGGTCATTTTATTTTTATAAGAATACCACTAACTGTGTCCATCAATTCAGAAATAAAAGGATGAATATACAAATTATTGCCCAGAAAAATCTTCACTTCATAAAAACATAAAAGAATATAAGCTATGTTTATAGATTATAATTTATAATCTAGGTTTTTCAGACTTTATGTTCATTGTGTATATTTCTGACTCATAAATTATTGTGTGATCTGGAAATCATTACTTTTATTATTACTTCAGGATCAATAGCAAGCAAGACACACTAGGACAATAAAAGAGAGTCTAAAAATCAAAGGCAAGTTTATTGCCATAAGCACTACCCTTCTCTTCACCTGTGACCACAACTGAAACATAAGCAATTTCAACATAAAAATTAATAATTTTCTACTTATAGTTTAAATCATTAAGATAGTTCTGACACTCTTATGTAAAAAGTATTTGCAAGCCTCTGGCCTAAACCACCCTTACTCTTATAAACTCAGAGCAACAGAATACATTTTGGGGAGACTGATTTATTCTTAAACCACTTTTACCAACAACTAAGAAGTGTTGACCAAGTTCTGCCTATCCCCGTCTCACATTTCTGTTCTTTTTCTACTTTCTCGTGACCAATTTGAGATCAAAATGTTTTCTACTAACTACTAGATGGTAAGAAAAATCTTACTTTTTAGCCGACCAAACAGTTCTCTGGTCCACCAGGACCTTTCACTTTGTGCTTGAAAGGTGAGGCATGAAGATGAAGGCAACATAAACAATGATTACAACTTCAAAACCTAATCTTGGCATTTAATAGTTTTAATTTTGCCTAGAGGTGTCAGCTGAGTTGTATTTTTTCCTATAGATTTGTCTTTATTTCTACCTTAACAAAATGACTGAGTTCAATTTTGAAGGAGTAAACAACATTTTATGAAATTGTCTGAAATATAGTTTCTTTAAAAAAGTTTTTATATTTGAGCATACAGAAACTTTTTGGAAGTTGTCATCAATTTGAAACAAGCTCAATGAAAGGAAAAGTATATTTCAAAGCATTTTTAAACTTTCAATTGCACAATGTTTAAGAAAGAAAATATATAAAGAGAAAACACATGTTCATAAATATCTCAACTAGAAATAATTTTATTTATTTGTTTATATTATACAAAGATAGAAACATTGAATATATATTTTTAAGTGGCTATTTTTATTTAACAACATATTGTAAATGTCACTAAAATAGTTTGTGAATCTTATTTTAATGTCTAATTTTAAACGTATATGAATGTAACATAATTTTTATAACTATTGTATATTTTTAGGCATTTAGTTCATTCTCTAATTTCTACTTTAAATAATGCAATAAATTTGATTTTGTCTAAAATCTACCCAACTTCTCTGATTATTTTTATCTGATTATGGACAAATTATATCCCTCAAAATTCATTTATCAAAGAATAAATCAAAACTTCTGATATCTTGGTTTTGTACTAGCATAAAGAAGCATTAAAAACTAAATTTCTAGTTTTGAAGCCACCCAATCTGTGGAATTTTGTTGTAACAGCCCTAAGAAATTGATATAAGTGCATTTTTAGAAACAGAATCACTGCTTAATAGTTTATAAACTTTTGAAATTGTGGATTCACATTTTCAAAATCAGAATCACTACATCAAAGTTCTGAAATTCTAAAATTTTAAAATTTTAAAATTCTAAATTCATATTAATATTTTGCCTTCTGGAAAGAACATTAAAAATTTGTGTTTTATTATGCTCTCACAAAAATAGTAATGTGTTAAAAAGAAAAAATTAGAAGGAAAGGATGAATAAAGGAAAAGAGAGAAGGAAGGGAAAAAAAGCAAAAGCATAGCTGAAAAAAAATTTCTACCTACAAATACAGAGAGACAGCAATTTGGCACATTCTGTCCACTGATATGTTTGTTCTATTTATAATATCCCAAAACAATTTTTTCTACTGTTGAACATGAATTAACGACTGGTTACAAATATGTGGAATAGACAGACTTCATTTCTTAATAATTACAAGCTGCAGAATTTATAATTTCAGACAAGTAATAAATACTATTTGACCCTATGATAGGAATCTTAGCAGGTGAACAAGCAAGATTTGCCTGTTCAAGGATAACTTATATAAAAAGTTTGCCTTATTTTATCTGTATTGATCTATAAATAGTTATTTCCTAACATTATAGAATTTGAGAAATGTTCACACCTACACTTCTGTGCAAAACTCTATGATCTGAGGTAGTAAAGTGGTAGAGAATGGTAAAAATAACTAGCCAGGAGTAGTACCTAGACACTAGAAGATATTTTTGAAAATACAAATTTAAAGTTGGCAATATAATGACTATCACTGGTTCTCATTTTTCTAATATGACTCTCAAATGCAATTGCTTTTGCAATTTCAACCTTAACTTGGTAATTAAGTGTGATGCCAACAATGAAATACAACTCCTAGTTTAACAAAATCAATACTAGAGTATATATATATTTAAATGAGTCTTCTAATTTCAAAGGTTTTCATGGGAGAAGATCTCTTTCTAGTCAAAATGATAAATTCTGTTAACCTGAGTAATATGGGAAAATGAATTTGTTTAACACCATATTAAATCTAGATGAACTAGAAGATGCTTCATTGACAACAGTCCTGAGGCCTGTTAATTATATGATTTTGTGTTCTTCATAGATGCAATCAAGCAATTAATTTTGATTCTTTAAGGTTACAACTATACTCAAGAATAAGAATTGTAAATTATTTTTGTCATTTTCTAAAGTTGAAATGAGATCTATAATGAAAATATTTATTTACAGTGTTATTTTTTACGTAGCCACATTTAGGTTTAATTCTACACATCCTGAAGCTAACAAAGCTAATAAAATAGAATTGCATCAACAGTCTTCTTTCTTGTCTTCAGCTCAAAATAGGTCCATGCTAGAGTTGTAATACTACTTATTATTTATAGCTATATGGAAATTTTATGTCATTTATCAACATCCAGCAAATATTTTTACATGAAACATTTTTCCGTAGCAAGTGTTACATGAAAATGGCTCCATTATCAAACTAATTTTAGAAAATCTTAGACAAAAACAATTTATCAGTTTTTTTTTTCTTGCAGGAATTCTCAGAACCACTAGTATGTTAACTTTCTCTGGAACTCCCCAAGGAACGTATGGATTGTTCAATATTTGCCAAAGGCCAGACTGATGATGTCAATAATAATCAAATTAAATTATGGTTCTAATGCACTTAAAGCTGAGTTCTATTGACATTGCCTAGGAAATAGCTCTAAATTCAATAATTCTGTTTTCATTCTTATTGGTATTATTGTGGTTTTGACCCTACTTATCTCATTGCTGCATTATTACAACAGTTCTGCAAATATTGTCCTCTTGCCAAAATCAATTCTCCCTGTAAATTATCTTTCTAAAATCAGAACACATTAGCTAGGCTTCGAAACCTTCAACAAAAACTCTGTTTAGTATTTGACATCACTGCAACATGACTCTATTTTCTTTAGCAGTAGCACATCCATATACTCTGCCCTTTATCTGCTCCATATGAGGACCCCATGTGTTCATTAATTACTCTCTAACTGCACAACAAAATTTCATGCCGTTGTCATTTTCTTCGAAAACCTAACTACCTCACTTGTCTTCTCATATTTTAGGGGTTAGTTAAAATCTAATCTCGCAATGCCTTTATTTTAATTCCTCCCTTTGAATTAATTGATGTTTTCAAATAACTTCTTGTATGATTTTATACTTATATTTATCAGAAAATATATGTATCTTTCTTAGTGTGCTCTAAGAGTATACCAGCCAGGAGATATATAATATTGCAAGGAAAAGTGATGTCTTTAAAAGACAACCATTCCATGAGACTTATTTAAAAAAAAAAACAAAAAAACAGAGTTTATTAGTGAGAAGAAGAGAATGAAAAAGGAAGATTCATAGCAGAAAGACCTGCCATTGTCAAGTTTCTCAAAAAAAAAAAAAAAGTCAAGACTTATTTTTACTAATTATGTTGCAAGAGAATCTTTCTTATCTCTAAATTCTAGTTTCACCTACTCTTATCTCCTGTACTTTATTGTGTAATCCCTAACAATGGAAGGCAAACTCAGGCTGAGTAATTACAGTAGGAAGATTTGGGTGTTTAAAGTTAGAGAATGAAGAACAAATTAGAGTGAAGTAATGATAACGCTGGTTGCATTATTTATTAGATGCTTACTGTGTGTCAGGCACCTTGCTAAATACTTTATATACACGATTACATTTATAATAGTGTATATAAAGAGAGACAAGATAACATCAATAAAAGATGAATTAAAAAGGTGTCTTATTTAGATTTCAGAATGTTTCCCAGTCTAGGTCCTACACTCACATAATCGTATGCATTTTGAGTGTTGTAAAAGATGTCCATAAAGATGCCACAAATGACCATAGAAGTCTGACTATTATGGGTTGAATTGTGTCCTTTTCCAAAAATAAAAATATACTGATATTCTAAACCCCGGTATCTCATAAAGTCATCTTATTTGGAAATAGGGTCCAAATGCAGATGTCATTATCTAAGTTAAACTGATATCATGGTGAAGTTGGGTGCCCCTAATGCAATATGACTGGTGGTTTAATGAGAAGGAAAGAAACACGAAGTATGAGAGGGGAAAATACCACTTGACAAAGGAAACAGAAACTGAAGTGCTGAAGCTACAAGCTAAGAGGTACAGGATCTCCAGCAAATCACGAGAGGCCAGAAGGTGAGGAAGAGTCTCCCCTCCAGGTTTCAGAGGGACTATCACCCCACTGACATCTTCATTTCAGACTTCAAGTACCTCCAGGACTGTAAAAAAATAAATTTCTGTTTTCCTTTGCCATTCAATTTAGAGTAATTTATTATATCAGCCCTAGAAAACTAATACACCAAGCTCACATAAAGATGATAGAACATTTCCTGATTTGAGCTAGTTTATGAATATCACTCAAAGTAGTAGTATTAGTTTTCTATGGAAAATGGACAATCTTGTCAGAAAACAGGTAGAGAGAAATTGGTGAAGGAATAACTGATTTGTTTGGCAAATGTATGCCTACTTACAGATTTTTAACATTATTCTTTATTTTCTTGAAAGTGCAACTCTGTCTAAAGAGCTTCAATTCAAAAGATAAGCAATCATGTAGTACATGCCACACAAAATATAAATAAATCAATAAATAACTTTCCCTGTGCCTTTTGTTTTATGTTCAGTGATTTTTCAGGCAATCTAGCATTAATCATGAAATTATATTACAGTAATTGACATTATAGATGTTTTTTCTCATCTTATTAACAATCTTAATGATTATTGACATGGAATATTTTCTTTAACTGCACCATTATATGTAAACTAAAAATAAGTTTGGGCACTAAAAAGCATATTTACTTCCAAAAACTCACCACCATGTAGCAACACTGCCAATAATTACGAAAGCTTCTACAAATCAAAATACTCAGCAACTGAGCAATGAAAGTCCTATGTTAGATAATTTTTCCCAAAATGCCTACTTCCACTTCTACATCTTCAATTTATTTGGAACACTTAGGTAAGCTCAGATTGTTCTGTTTTTTTGTTGCGGTTTGTTTTGGGAGTATTATTTAAATTTGTATTTTCTTCCTCATCGTTAAAAAAAACTGTGTTTTTCCATTGTTTGTTTTACCCATGATGTGAAAGAAATAGGACAGAATTAAGATGAAGAAAGCAGGGCAATCCCTTCAGGTCCCCTCACATTGTGGGAGTTTTCCTGTTCTCTCAATAGCTTTCAAAAAAAAAAAAAAAGAGGCAGAAATCAGATTTTTAGTAGTAGATTTCGTTGCCTCAAGTAACAAACAAGGTTGAAAATGTTGCCTTAAGATTTAAAGGATCCGTTTATTTTCAAAAGTGGTATATGCGTAAATTATTTATTTATTTAGTTTAATAATTTGTTTAACTTTCGAGAAGTGCTATAGCAACGTTTTCACTGCTGTTAGTTACCTGGTTGATATATTTTCTAGAGTGCTCCAAATCTTACTCCTTTTCTTCTTAAATACATTGATTTTTACCAGCTAGTAATCATTCTATCTTAGTAATCAGAACTTCAATATTATGTTTTCTGTCCTATAGTTCCAGCTATATTAGAACACTGATACCCAGGCTGGGGTGCAGTGGCACACTCATAGCCACCCCAGTGTCGACCAGCTGGGCTCCAAGTAGCCTTCCGAGTAGGCAGAACTACAGGCACGTGCTACCACGACTGGCTAATTTTTTATTTTTATTGTACAGAGGAGGTCTCGCCAAGTTGCCCAGGCTGGTCTTGAACCCACAGGCTCAGGCAATCCACTAGCCTTGGCCTCCCAAAGTGCTGGGATTACAGGCTAATCGTGTAACTATGATTAAACAAGAGACAAATTATTGTAAACTTATAGTATCAGCATCTATTTTGAAATAAAATCTTACAGTGTATTGTTTTACATGTCATCTAATACACCTAGCCCGGTCTGTATTAGAACATTGAAAAATAGCTTTATGAGATCTGGTCTGTGTAAGGTTAACAGCTCTTTGTTTTTCCAGTCTAAAAAGCACGTTTTGGGGTTTTTTGTTTGTTTGTTTGTTTTTAATATCTTGCCATTAATCATGAAAGCACATTATGTTGTGTTCAAGGACACTTACTACTTGATGGCTTTTACACACTTTTACACAAAATTGATATTTTGTGTTAATTTTTTTCTTATTTATACATTAACCTTTTGCTTTTCCTATGATTTTTAAAGAAATTTGCTTACATTACTGGATAGTCTTAGTACTCTTCATTTGTCAGTTCTTAAACAATCGTGTAACTATGATTAAACAAGAGACAAATTATTGTAAACTTATCGTATCAGCATCTATTTTGAAATAAAATCTTACAGTGTATTGTTTTACATGTCATCTGCTCTTTTTTCTTTCCCAAAGTGAGATAAACAACTCATACTGAGATTAAGAAAATATTTTAAATCGAAATAATAAAAACATTCGAATCACAAACATCTGCCTTAAAAAACCAAACAAAATAAAAAGAAAATTGCATAAAACCATGGCCATTATTTCTTCAAGTGTGTTTTTTCTGTACCCTCACCATCACCCCTTTCCTGGGACCCAAACCACACAGATAAAATTATAGTTTTGCATTCCCAAAAGCAATGTATAAAAGTTCCAGTTGCTAAACATGTCCTGCTATATTTAAGGAACTCAAACATTTGATTTATTTCTACATGATTATGACATAAAGAAAAGGCCTTTCTTGATTTATTGAGTATTGCTTTACTTTCAGATATGATGTGTTTTACACATTCTGTATATAGTGTTTTGCACACTCTGCATATGGTTTAACAATACCAGTTCTTTAAATCAGACAATATATTATATAAACAAAGGAGCTGGATATGGAATCGTTTTGTAATATATGATGTCAAGGTTTGCTCATGGATATGATCTCAGTTAGTTTTCTGATTTCTACACTATATGATGTATACAAAAGTGAGAATATAGTTCAAAGATTTTCTGGCAACTTTTTGGATGGCATTAACATGCAGTAAAATTCACCAGTTTTAAGCATATAATTGAATGCGCTCTTACTAATGTATATAATTGTGTGGTGTAGAAATTTTTGTCATCCTAAGGAGTTCCACCATCCCTCTTTTCATTCAGTCTTCTACCTCCACCCTCTGTCTCCTACTTTCTAAGGTTTTGTCCTTTCTAGAATTTACATAAATTGAATCAAACTGTATTTAGTGTTTTATATCTGCAATCCTTCACTCAGCATGATACTTTTGAGATACATCTATTTTGTTGTGCCAGTATATTTTCTT
This sequence comes from Tarsius wallacei, assembly GCA_963574415.1. Taxonomy (NCBI): domain Eukaryota; kingdom Metazoa; phylum Chordata; class Mammalia; order Primates; family Tarsiidae; genus Tarsius; species Tarsius wallacei. Next base: position 26,593 of record CAUYQG010079399.1, on the reverse strand, counting down.
TTTATTGCTTAGTAGAATTATCATTTCATAAATATTTGATTATTTCAAGTTTGGGCTTATTGCGAATGAAGCTGACATGAATATGCATGCACATCAGGAGTTTTTTCTTGAGAGGGGAGAATGAAGATGAGTTTCTGTACATTTGCCTTTATTAAAAAATCTGCCAAATTATATTTTTGCATTCCCAAAAGCAGTGTATGAAAGTTCCAGTTGCTAAACATTTCTGCTAATATTTTGTATAGTCAATCTTTTTAATTTTAGTCATTCCATGCGTATGTAGGCTCTGTTGGGTATGTAATCGCTGGTGTGTATGTGGGCTCATTGTGGTTTTACTAGATATTCTCTAATGACTAAAGTTGCGATGCATGTTTTCACCTACATACTTCCAATCCATATATCATCTTTGATGAAGTGTTTGTTTAAATAACATATTTTATACTAGGGTTGCCAAAAATGTATACACATTTTAAGACATGTTATCTATGTATTACTTTTAGTTTATCATAATCAGAAGTGTCTGGACACTGATGGTAACTATTTTGAACACCTCTTGCAATTGCAGAAGTCAGATGTGACTTGTATCTATCTACAACTTTAATACAGTTTTTTCCTTTCTTAAATAAGTATACATTTTTTGGCACCCTCTGTATATTGTTGTGTAACAATTTACATTTGCTAAAATTACTGTTAATATTTTTTTGTCTAAGTTCATGACTGACATTATAGTTTTAGTTTCTTCTAATATTTCTCCAGGTTTTGTATCAGGGCAATCTAGCCTCATAAAATAAGTCAGAAGTTCATCTGGCTGCCTTTGTTTTCTAAGTGAGTTTGTGCAAAATTAGTATATAGAAATTATAGTGAACCCATTTAGTTCTGGAGTTTTTATATAATTAGTTTTACAAATAACAGTACCAATAGATAAAGGGTTATTCAGGTTTTCTTTAAAAATCTGTGAACTTCAAGGAATTGTTCAATTCATTTAGGCTTTTAAGTTTGTTGGCATAAACTTCTCCACAATATTATATTACTGTCATTGCATTATCTTTAGAATCTAATATTGGTAGCTCATGACATCTTATTTTTATTATCAGAGTGCCTATAAATCTATTAATTTCACTGGTATTTTCAAATAATCATCTCTTAATTTTATTTTTTCCATATTATTTTTCTACTGTCTATCACATTGTTTTGTGATATTATGCTTACTACTTTTTTCTTCATTGCAATTTGGGTTTCATTAGCTGTTTTTTTCTTTTGTTTGGTCTTTTAAGGCAGATGTATGGACTTGTGATTTGAATGTTTTTATTATTTCGATTTAAAATATTTTCTTAATCGTAGTATGAATTGTTCATCTTAGTTTATTTAAATTGTATTGCTGTATTTTTTTAACATTTGACGATTTTTCTGGTTATCATTCAGTTACTGGTTTTTAATTTAATTCCACTGGAGTCAGAGAATATTCTTGGTATAATTTTAGTTATTTTAATGCATTAAGATTTTTTATGGACCAGAATATGGGCCCTTACATTGCATTTTTGGTCTACACTTAGGAAACTATGTAACGTTATTGGTGGTTAGAATTTTCTGTAAATGCCAGTATCATTACCTTGCTCAACAGTGTTTAAAATCTTCTATATTATTTCTGATGCTGGATCAATTTGTTTTATCAATTATCAATTTTTCTCTATTGATACATAATAACTGTACATATTTTAACAGGACAGGTAAATTGTTGATACATTTATATAACCAAATGGGGACAATTGGGATAACCATTGCCTTAAATATTTCTTTTCCTCATGCTAGCCGCATTCAAATTATTCTCTTCTACATATTTGAAATACACAATTGATTATTGTTAACTATAGTCGCTCTACTCACATATAAAGACTAACTTATTTCTTCTAGTGAGGTGTATTATTTGTGCCAATTAATCAATCTCTCTTTATCCTAACTATCCCCTATTCTTCTCAGCCTCTAGTAATTACCAATCTATACACTATTTTCATTATATCCACTTTTTCCTTTTCCTACATATGAGTGAACACATGTGATTTTTCTCTTTCTGTGCTTGGTTAATTTCACTTAACACAATGATCTCCAGCTCTACCTATGTTGCTGTGAATCACAGTTCTTTTTGCCTTTTTTTTTTTTTTTTTTGTGGCTGAATAACATTCCAGTGTGTATACATGCCACATTTCTTTATCTGTTCATTTATTGATTGGCATTTAGGAGGATTCCATATTTTGGCTACTGCGAATAATGCTGCAATAAACATGGGTGTGCTGGTATAGCTTCGATATACTGGTTTCCTTTCTTTTAGATGCATATCTAGTAGTGGAATTGCTGGATCATATCATAGCTCTATTTTTAGTTTTTTGAGGAATCTCTATACTGTTTTTCATTATGGCTGTACTAATTTATGTTCCCTCCAACAATGTGTGACGGTTCTCTTTTTCCACATTCCAGCCAACATTTGTTACTTTCTACCTTTTGGATAAAAGTCATTTTAACCATAGTGAGATTGTAAGTTTTTATTTTTGGGAAAAATATGTATTCCCAGGATATAGAAATGTAGATGAACTTTTTTTTCTTTTACTGTTTAAGATATATAAATTCGTTATCCTGTTGCTGCAGTGATTCTGACAAGTCTGATGCCATTCTTTTGTTTCTCTCTATATAATGTATATTTTTAGGTTTTATTATTTTTTTTCATTATCAATGGTTTCAACAACTTGATGGTTATATGCTTTTGCATAACATTCTCTATGTTTCCTTTGTCATGAGTTTATTAGATATTTTGGACTCTAGGGTTTATAGTTTTAATAAATTACATGAAACCATAGCCATTATTTCTTCAAAGTGTGTTTTCTGTACTCTCACCATCACCCCTTTCCTGGGACCCAAACCACACAGATATTAGTCCACTTTCTATTTTCCTACATCTCATTAATGCTCTGTTGATTTTTATTTAGTAATTTTTCTATCTCTGTTTTATATTGGATTGTTTCTAACATTATATCCTCAAGTTCCCTGACCAATTTTTTTTTATTTTCAATATAGAAAATGCTTTTAACTCCATCCAATTATTTTTATTTTTATTAAATATTACAAATACAAAATAGTTGTATATATTAATGTTTGTTTTTATAGCTGTATATATTTGTTTGTTTGTTATTTTTATTAATTATTACAAATACAATATAGTTGTATATATTTATGTTTTGATGCATTTACATTCATGCAGTTTTTTTTTTTTATTTGTAGCGGTTTGAATTGGGTTGCTTTATATCTTGCAGTTCTCTCTCATTATACTTATCCTTTCCTCTACTTTCTTGAACTCTTCAAGAAAATTTATAAAAATGTTTTATGTTATCTTTTAATTTTAACAACTGCGTCTTTTCTAATTCCTGTTGATCTTTCTTCTGATGAGTCATATTTCCTTGCTCTTTTATGTCTAGAAATGTTTGACAGAATGATTTGAATTTTATGTTTGTGAATTTGTGTATTATTTTAATTTGCTTTTGCCTCTGTTCCAAGATGCAATTAAATTGCATGTAATTAGTCTGATCCTTTTCAATCTTTATTTTTAACGTTTAACTTGATTAGTGTGGGTCTTTAATCGATGGCTAATTTACTCCCATTCCTGGGAACACTATCAGTTTGTATAAGTTTCACAGGGCTGTCATAATAAACTACCACAAACCAGGTGGCTTAAAACAATAGATATTTATTCTTTTACAGTTCTAATGACTAGAAATAAAAAATTATGTATTATATGGATCAGACTTCCCTGGCTTCTGCTGATTGCTAACTATTTTTGTCATTCTTTGGCTTGCAGCTGCCTAATTCTAATCTCTTCCTCCACCATCATGTGGCTGTCTTCCCTCTGTGTGTCTTTGTCTTCACCTGGCATTCTCTTCAGTGTGTATCTGTAACTGTGTCTCTTCTTATGTCATATTGAATTAAGTCCCCACCAACTCAAGTATGACCTCATCTAACATATCTTCAGTACATTTACAAATACTCTATTTCCAATTAAGGTCACATTCACAGGTCCAAATATTAAGGCTTCAGCATATCTGTTTGGGTGACACAATTCTTCCCACAGCCCAGTTTTTCCAATGTACTAGGGGGTCTTTACACTATGATTGGTTAATATGCAAACATTCTGGCATCTTGGAGACATCAAGATTGCCCTAGCTATTCTTTTCTGAGACTCTTCACCAGACACTGGTAGATTCCTGAAACATCTGTATAAATACATACAAGACAATCTGTCTGCAAATCTTCAGAGTTCCTCCTGTGATGCCTCTGGCTATTCGTACTATCTCACAAATTTTAGCCTGCTTGGTCTTTAGAACTTTAAACTCTTCTCCAACTCAATGAGGCTGCCAGACTCTGTGTAAGTTCTCACTTTGTGGACTGTAGTCTCTATTTCTTTTTCCAGTCAGTAGGCTGGGCACTTGAATATATCGGTTCACTTAATTGCATTCTCTCAGGGATCACTCTTCTTTGCTTCCTATTTCCAAATGTCTCAAAGGATTATTTTACTTTTTCTTATTTTTAAATTGTTTTAAGCAAAAGGACTTCTTTGGTATTCTTCTGGAGCCTTAAAAACTGAGATTCTTTTCTCATCTGCTTTATATCAAAATTAGTAAATTTGCACAGGACTTTCAAAACATCTGTAATCATTGTAAGCAAATGTTTTATGTGCCTTGTTATGCAACTTCCCATTATATTTCCTTTGAATATGTATATTAAAAATATTTTATATCAGACAAATATATCTATATTTCATGGACTATAGGCTACTTTTTGGTTAAAAAAATTTAATACTACTTTGTAAAAGTATTGATAATATAAAATATTTGCTCATGATGAAATTTACTAATTTATCAATATTTTATAGTAGTCTGATATTGAACATAATAAAATTTTTTAAATTAATTAAAAAAATTTATATCTACCTTTAGTAAAATGCAAATCACATATCTTATCACTAGGAGATAAATTCAATTAATCTTTTGTTATTTTAGTATATAAACATAATATTGGCAAATGAATTCCGCAGGCTAAGATTGTCATGTTATAATTATAAATATGATAGGATAATTTGATAATATTGTAATTCCTACCTGTAAGAATACAGTGATATCTTCATTATCATAATATTAATATGTTTTTAATTCTTCTAAAACCTAAAAAATAATTTTGCTAAAAAGACTTTTGACCCTGTGAGACAATATCCACTGTGAAAATAAAAATATTTTTCCCAAGTAAAACATAGAGGTTTCACAGAATATTGAACTACCTTTTACTTTAAATACAGTGTTAGTAAATTTTAATATTTTGTTTTTGAGATTTTACTAAATTAAAGAAAGATATCTCACTGCAATGGCAGAACAATTGAAGAATATATGAAGTATTCAATTAAAGCAAATGTAGGACTAAAGTTCTACATAACATTGACACAAGAATTTCTATGTAACTTGAAATTGTTTAGCATAGCATTAGTTAGTATTGATAATACTCTCAAACGTATTATTTAATTTATTTCTGTTATAACACAGTGCCACAAAATTATATATCTATGGCAATGAGTCATAAAAATCATAATAAATACAGAAAGGCATCATCATTATACCCTTATAAAAAAGAAATAATTCTTTGGAAGATTCCTATGACAAAAAAAATGAAAGAATTTTCTGACAAAAAGGAGGTAACATTTACCTATATGTTATTATGCAATATTTCAAAAATATCAATATACACATATGTTTTTATAAGAGCAAAGTATTAGAGAAAAAACAACTAGCTTTCAGTGTTCATATTAGTAAAGAGTTAAACTATATAATTTTCATGGCTTCCTTGATAGCAAAAGACAACCAAGTTATTAATTTCTGTACATCATTGAAAGTGTATAAAAGCTATAAATCATATACAAGATTCTTATTTGTTATTAACTACATTGTATGTATATAAAACCTTAGTGTCAATATCCAAATTAATTGCAAAAGTGGTTTTATTGGATATGTCATTTTTCAGATAGAGAAATTGTCCTTTAAATATTTTGCTCAAGATGTAAGGTTTGCTGATTTTTGTACTTAGCTAACATTTTTCAAAGTTTAACTAGAACAATTTATTGATATATTTGTTTTACCACTTCTGTTTTTTCTTTTTCAAAACCTGATTTTAAAAATTCAAATTGATTTAAACTGTCAAATTGAGACTATTTTTGTTTGAGACTGATTTTGTCTTATCCTAGTTGTTACTTTTGAATACTTGATCTACTTTCATTGATAATTTATATTAAACCTATAATATTTTTAATTCATTTTTAAATTTCTCATTAATTTTGTGCTATATACATTGAAATTATTCATACTTGTCCTCTTAATCATTCAATGAGTAGCTATTATGTGTAAATGTTTAAATTCCATATAGCAAAAGTAAGGCCTAATTATGTAAGATAGAATAGAAATACAAAAAATGTGTTTAAAGAATCAATTATCCCAGATATTTTGACATTTACAACCAAAAAAAAAAAAATCCACTATAGTGTTCTTACACTGAAGGAAAGTAATCTAATTATTTTGTTACTCTGTCATTTCCTACAATTTCATAAGTAAAAATACCCTAAATTTATTTAAACATCCTTCAGAAACAAAGTGACAGAGACTATACCCATATACAGAGGCTATGCTATTAAACTTTAGTCTTTTTCAGCTAATCATTTTTATATAAAGTGTGACCAGAAATTTTCCATGAGCTGTTTTGCAGTTGGGAATTCAGACTGTGGCTCCACTTATGAAAAAACGTGGCAAAAAATAATTTCCAGTCAGTGCATCTCATGTCTTGGAACTGATTTTCAACAATAAAACCTCATTTAACGTGCATTGTGAGCAACACTATTCAGAGTTTTAGGATTTACTTTGTATTCCAAACGATTGCTTAGCGCTTATTATGAGAGGTCTGAAATGATGCAGACTCTTAGCACACAATCTGCTGGGCAAGTTGACCAGAGTATTGGCTGAGGGATCAGGTAATCCTAACTATAGATTTCACTGCTGTTGCTTCTTGCCTGTTTCCCTGATGCTCATTTGGTTTACTGACTCATTTTCCCAATCTGTTGCCTAACAGTTTGTCCACCTGTCTGTTTTAATTCACCTCTGCACCCTGCCCTAAAATGTCCAATACTGACCAGCAGGAGACATAATTAGAGTTCCTTTTACTTCTATCTAGGTTAAATGCCTTTGACTCTAGAGAAAGGTCCTGTCTTGATGATTTAGAAATGACCTGGAGGACTTCTAGTGTGCAGCGAACCTACTAAGCCTCAACACCCCCCCCTTTTTTTTTGTAATGCTAATGCATTGGCTCAGAATATGCAATGTGAAGCCCAAGGTTCTTCAATAAATAAGTATAGCATATTGAGAAAATGAAGACAATGAATCACAGGGTAAGGGAAAAACCCAATTTCTACTGCAGTACTTAGGAGTGGCCTGCCCAACCCTCTCTCATGGGAGTGAAATAAATTAAGTCAACAGTATGTGATAATAAATTGGATTCATGTGATAGAGTGAGGGACAACCATTTCTTCACTAGGTACACAGTGAGGCTGAGATAATTGTGGTAGCTTTAACAAGCAATCATAGGAAAAGAAAAAACTTTGGTGAAGAGAATAAGAGTAATAAGTGTAATTTTTATAAGTAGTGATTTTATGATATAAGGATGCCATGGCAAGTAGATAAGTTGAAGAAATATAAAGTCTAGAGCTCAAAAAAAGTGTCTGAGCCGGGCTCGGTGGCTCAGCCTGTAATCCCGCGCCTTGGGAGGCTGAGGTGAGTGGATTGCCTGAGCCCGCGGGTTCGTGACCTGCCTGGGCAACTTAGTGAGACCTCATCTCTACAATAAATCAAAAATCAGCCGGGCGTGGTAGCACGCGTCTGTAGTTCCAACTACTTGGAAGGCTGAGGCGGAAGGATCGCCGGAGCCTAGCAGGTCGAGGCTGCAGTGGCCGGGAGCGGACACTGCACTCCAGTCTGGGCGACAGAGTGAGACTCCAACTCAAAAAAAAAAAAAAAGGTGTCTGGGATAGAATTGTAGTTGCTATTCAATAACCATTTCCTTATCTGTCTTATGGACAAAGATCTGATTTTTTTTTTCACCAGGGATCTCTGGGGTTAAATTTGATTATTTGGACTCTTTTTGGCTGTTATCATTCTCTTTGACAGCAAGATATGCCATATTAGAAGCCTAGATATAGTGAATGTCTGGTTAAACAGAATCTTCCAAAGAGACTACTATGGATTAAAATATTCACTTTTATGAGATTTTTGTTTAGGTTTACTGTTCTCCACATTTTATAGTCTTACCAATGATTCATTTTTTTCCTTAAAGTTCTGCTTCAAAGGTGTTTTATTCTGTGGAGGTTTTACCTGCTCCCCTTCCCTCAAGGCTGAATATTTCCCTGTTTTGCATAGTACATTTGTAGTAGACTAAATAATGGTCCCCAAATATTTTCACTTCCTAATTCCAGAATTTGTACATATGCTACCTTATATGGTAAAAGGAACTTCAGGTTGTGTTTAAGGATCTTGAGATAAAGATATTAACCTAGATTATCTGGGTGGACCTAGTGTAATCAAGAGTCCTTATAAGAGGGAGTCAACAAATGAGAGTCCATAATAGAAGATGTAAACAGGGAATCAAGAGATTGGAGTGAGGCTTACTGTCCTCTACATTTTATAGTCTTACCAATGATTCATTTTTTTCCTTAAAGGCCTGCTTCAATGGTGTTTTATTCTGTGGAGGCTTTTGCATGCTCCCTTTACCTCAAAGCTGAATATTTCCCTGTTTTGCATAGTACAATTGTGGTAGACTAAATAATGGCCCCCAAATATTTTCATTTACAAATTCCAGAACTTGCAAATATGCCACCTTATATGGTAAAAGAAACTTCATGTTGTGTTTAAGGATTCTGATGAAGATATTAACCTAGATTATCTGGGTGGGCCCAGTGTAATCTAGAGTCCTTATAAGAGGGAGTCAACAAATGAGAGTCAATAATAAAAGTTGTAAACAGGGAATCAAGAGATTGGAGTGATACAAGGAAGGGATCATAAACCAAAGAATGTAGTAGGCTCCTGGAAGATGGAAAAGGCAAGGAAACAGATTCTTCTCAGAAGCGTCAGGAGAACAAAGTCCTACCAACACCTTAGTTTTAGTATTCTAACCTACAAAACTACAGCAAAAATTGTATTTTTTTAAGCTACAATGTTCATGGTCAATGTGTTATAGCAGCTGTAGAGAAGAAATACACCATGTAAATCATGTTATTTATGGCCATATTATATGTTATCATAATTATTTGGAATGTATATCTCTGACTTCATCCAATCTGAGTTATTATGTATGAAGGATCCCTATTCACTACTTTCTGTACACAAAGCAGTTTATATTACATGACAGCCTTAAAATTGTCTTTTCAATAAATGGAGGAAGAAACGTTTTTTGTTATGCTCATCTGGGTATTACTGAGGGGTACTAATGAATTAAGTATAAAGTAATAATTCAATGGAATTTATAAACAATGCAGAATATTCTAGCTTTGAAGTCTAAATAGCACAAGAGTAGGGCTGATTTAATTACATTCTAAGTTTGTTTGTTTGTTTGTTTTTACAAAATGTCTTGATTTGCTACTCCTGCATCTTAAGATACTTCTAAGAAAGAAAAGAAAGCATTAAGAGTTGAGTGAGGCCGGGCTCGGTGGTTCAGCCTGTAATCCCACGCCTTTGGGAGACTGAGGTGAGTGGATTGCCTGAGCCCGAGGGTTCGAGACCCGCCTGGGCAAGCGAGACCTCGTCTCTACAATAAATTAAAAAATTAGCCGGGCGTGGTAGCGCGCGCCTGTAGTTCCAGCTACTGAGAAGGCTGAGGCGGAAGGATCGCCGGAGCCCAGCAGGTCGAGGCTGCGGTGGCCGGGAGCGGCCCACTGCACTCCAGTCGGGGCGACAGAGTGAGACTCCAACTCAAAAAAAAAAAAAAAAAAAAGAGTTGAGTGAGTAGACAAGAGGAGGAAAGGAGAACACAAAAGGAGAAGTTTGCTCATCCCGAGTTTTGCCTGTGATAGCGCCTCCCTCAAGTCTTGGTATTTAACAATTATTCAAACTTTAGCACATATTTTCAGAAAAAAAGGCAGAAAATATAGAAATTCCAATTCACTGATTAACCATTCTTTTTTTCCTGCTAAAAATATATTTGAATGACCCAAACAGTAAGAAGAAAATAACTATATGCTGAAACCTTCATTCACTCTCCACTTCGCATTTTACAATCATAATGTGACAGATCTTCAGGGGATACTTTGGTATTATGAGTGGGAAATACCATTTTACCCTAAATTAAATGATATTTTTATGTATCTCTATTCAACTTTATATTATATCACTAAATAAAGTATGACATTATAGCGCCTTTGTTGAAAATCAGTTATCTGTAAATATGTGAATTTACTTCTGGATTCTGTATTATTTTCTATCAGTCTATGTGTCTGTTTTTAAGCAAATGTCATGCCGTTTTGATTATTATAACCTTGTAATATATTTTGAAATCAGGGAATGTAATGTCTCCAGATTTGCTCTGTGGGCTCAAAATTGCAATTAATATTTGGGATCTTTTTTTAGTTCCATCTAATTTTAGCATATTTTTTATTCTATTTTAATGTGCATTTGCTGGTATCCTTTTCAATTTCTTTTGTAGTTTTACTGTTAGAGGTCCTTGATTAAATTTATTGGTAGGCATTCTACTTTTGTAGCTATTGCAAATGGGATCAACTTCTTGGTTTCATTTCGGTTAGCTCACTACTGGTGTATAGAATCACTGCTGACTTTGTATATTAATTTCATAACCTTAAACTTTACTGACTTTGTTTATAAATCTAAGAGGTTTTTGGTGCAACCTATTTAGGTTTTTCTAAATATAAGATCATGCAGTATGTAACGAGGGATATTTTGAATTTCTCATTTTTAATTGAAATGCCTTTTATTTAATTTTATTGCCTGATTTTTCTGGCTACAATTTTAAATACTATGTTGAGTAGGAATGGTGAAAATGGGCATCCTTGTCTAGTTCCAGTTTTTAGAGAAAAAGTTTTCAGCTTTCCCCATTCAGTGTGATGTTAGCTGTGAGGTTGTCACATATGCCCCTTATTATAGTGAGTTGTGTTCCTTCTCTGCCTAGTTTTTTAGTATTTTTATCATCAAAAGATGTTGAATTTTATCAAATTCTTATTCTACACCTATTGAGATGATTATATTGTTTTTGTCGTTCCCTGTGTTGATGTGATATATCACATTTCTTCATTTGCATATGTTGAACCATACTTGCATCCCTGGGACAAATTCTGTTTGTTCATTGTGTATTTCTGATATGCTTTTGGATTCAGTATGATAGTATTTTGTTGAGAAATTTTCTGTCTGTAATCACCAGGAATAACAGCCTGTAACTATCTTTTTTTGTTGTTCCTGCTTTTGGTATCAGGGCAATGATGGCTTCGTGGAATGAGTGAGAAAGAATTATGTTATTTTCTTTTTTGGAATAGTCTAAGGAGAATTGCTATGGGTTCTTCTGTATAAATTGGTAGTATTCGGTAATGAAGTCATCAGGCCCGGGACTTTTCTTTGTAGGAAGATTTTCTCATTGATTCAATCTAATAACTTGCTATTGGTCTTTTCAGATTTTCTATTTCTTCCTGATTTAATCCTGATAGGATGTATGTGTCCAGAAATTTATCTATTTACACAGAAATTTATCTACTTACACTAGAATTTTTCAGTTTGTAACATATCATAGTTGTTCACTGTCATTTCTGACAATCATTCGTATTTCTATGGTATCAATTGTAATATTTCCTTTTTCATTTCTGATTTTTTAAAATCTGGTTATCTTTTCTTTCTTGGTTAGTCTAGCTAGTGGTATAATGATTTTGTTCATCTTTCATTTTCTTTTTTTTGTGATCTGCATTATTACAAAAGACCTGTTTTCAAATTCTGAAATGCTTTCTTCTGCTTTATCTAAGTCTAATGTTGAAACTTTGTACTGAATTTTTTAATTGAATTCATTGAATTCCTTGGTTTCAGGATTTTTTCTTGGTTCTTTTATAATATCTAAATGATCTATCTCTAACTATTTGTTGAATATCTCATTCCTACCCTAAATTGAATTTCTGACTTATTTGTATCATTAATTTGTGTTCTCTTCTATCTCACTGAGCTTCCTTAATATTACTATTTTGAATTCTTTTTTGAGCATTCTATAAATGTGGAATCTGCAGTTAGAGAATTATTGTGCTCCTTTGGAGGTGTCATACCTCACTGCTGAATATCACTACATTCACCTTCAAAGTACTCACCGTGGGAAGCTATGCACCAATGCCATTCCTCCCGTCAAAGCAATTGCGGAACGCTTTTTCTGGAATGGCCACCAAAGCTGTCATCAATTACCCTTGGTGTTCTGAATATCATCAAAATGTTGTCCTTTCAATATTTCCTGTAACTTTAGGTAAAGAAAAAAGTAATTGGGGGCCATATCAAGTGAGTAGGGAAGGTATTCCAATACCGTTATTTGTTTACTGGTTACAAACTCTCTCACAGACAGTACTGTGTGAGCTAGTGCATTTTTATGATGCAAGAGCTCCTTTGGAACCATTTTTGCACATACTTTTCCCTTGCCAAGCCTTTCAGTTAAGATTTTCCTGTTTCTCTGTTGATGTTTATTTGGTCTGCTATACTTCTCACAGTCAGCCAATGATTTTGACACACATTTCCAAGCAGTTTTGCAGTAATTTAATCAGTTTTGCTCATTACTGGCCATCCTGACCTTTTTCCATCAGTAACACTTTCTCTTCCCTCAGAAAAAATGTGTAATCCATCTGTACACTGCCATTTTCTTCATGGCATTATCCCCATACACTTGGACTCACACATCCGTGATTTCACTTCCAATCTTGCCAAGTTGAACAAGAAATTTAATGTTTGTTGCTCTAATTCAAGTTCCAACATTCTTGTGACAGCACATAAGAACATGCAATAATAATGAACTCCGCTCAGCATTACACTCCCACACATTGACACCAATGCAGCTGTGAGACACTGATATACCAAGGTCATGAAATCTTACTGAGTTGTTTGTACAGTGCTGCCGATGAAAGTGCATGGCTGCAAGTTTGCAAACTAAATTGTCACACTTCATATTTCCTTGATTTTTCATGTTATTGTGCCCTTTCATTTATATCTGTGTGGTCAATGTAGCAGTTGCTTTTAGATTTTTGTTTTGGTTTTTGTGGGATGAGTCTTTCTTCTGTAGATATATATAGAGAGAGTGTTGGTTGTGTAGGGCACTTTACCTTGGATTCCAGATGTGTGTGCTACTGTAGTCTCTGGAAGATTTCTTTGACTGAAAACAACATCAGTTAGTATCTGTTACTCCCCAGTGGATAAGACTGTGGCTATTAGTAGAGGCTGTGGTAAGCTTGCCTAGGGGTGGAACACCAGCTGAGCCAGTCCTTGGGCTACACTGATGGCAGTGGTGGGCTGTGTCTCTCTTTGGGAGCCAAGGCAATATAAGCAAGCATTGATGTTAGTGGCTTTAGGTGAGCCAATTAATGAGCCTCCAGGTAGATTGCTTGAAGGCCAGAGTGGCAGTGGGGGACCAGGCTGAGTGTGTAAGTTTTTAAGCCCCTCTGCAGCATGCATAGTGTAGATGATGCTAGTAGCAGTGGCAGAACAACCCTTGGATTTCCAGGTGGCCTTTGCTGGTGTTAGTGGGGATTGCTACAGGTTGCTCAAGCCAGTCTCCAAGCCCCAGGTGTCATGCAAATGGGTCCTGGCAATAGACTCAGGCTGAGCAGGCCCATCCTCCGCCCGTCACATGGATCCAGATACCAGCAGTAGTGAATGGAGTGGAGTAATCGCCAAGAATCTTGATGGCATCCTTAGACACCAGTAGGAGATTAAATGGGCCTGTTGTTACACACCCCTGGTGGTTTGCCCATGTACCAGGGCTGACCAGTGGGAAAGGGTGATCCCCAGGTCCCCAGGTGGTATGCTTGGGTACTGTGGCAAGGGAAGGGATCAGGGTCAGGTGAAATAGACCTGTTTTCAGGTCTCCCCAGATGGCACACTATGGTACAGGCCTTGATGAACAAGGCAGGGCAAGCTCCAGGCCTTCGGAAGGCATGCTAGGGTCCTGGAGTAAGCTATTATTAAGTCTCCTGGTGGTATATCTGTGTGCCTTGGTGACCAATGAGGTGGAACAATCCTCAAGCCTTCGGGCAGCACACCTGGGCACAGTGAGAATAGCAGGGGAGAGTCAGGCAGGCCTGCCCTCAGGCACCTCTGTGGTGCATACAGGTGCAGGATATAGTAAATAGGGTGAGGCAATCTCCAGGCCCTGGGCAGCATGCTCAAATGATAGCAGTACTAGAGACAGTAGGCAGAGAAAGGCCATCCTCAGGGACCGTACAAGAGTGCAGTGGCCTTGCTGCTGAGAGGGGTGGAGTTGCTATCTGTGCTTTCAGGCTCTGGGAAGTGCACACTTTGGCCCAGATGGCGACAGTGGCTGGGGCAGATAAAGAAGAGAACCTGTCCTCAGAGTACATGCAGGTGTATGGCAGCTCTACTGCTGAGGGGAATGGGGTTGTCGTCAGTGACCACGGTCTCAGGAAGGCAGGTTTTAGGCTCTGAAGAACATGATCTTCAGCTCTCTTTCTTCCAAATGCAGGCCCTCTGGTGTACTACTCTGCTCTTTTGCTGACTTGCAAGACACTTTGTGGATTAGAGTGCTGGGGACCCTGCTTCTTTGCTGGGTCCAATCTACATCTAACCACTGCAGTTCTCTGGGTGAGCATGGGGTGATCTCAGGAGGGATCCAAAGATGTGGAGATGCAGGGGCTGTTGGGCCCCAGGGCAGTATGTAGTCTGGTGAGGGCACATGCTGCCACTGCTTTGGACTCCAGGGATGTGTGGCACCCAGCATGAGCTCCCTCTCTGGAGAAATGCCATCACTTGGACTCCAGAAGTCTTTCTATATGAGTCCCAGGGCCTGCAGAAGTTGAGGGACTACCATGGCTAGGACTGCAGATGTCCAAGGTGGAAATGTGAACCACTGAAAATCTCTCACTTACCTCTCTTGGGCACTGGAGAGACTCTCTAGATTCCAGTTGATTCCATCCAGGCTGTTTCCTCTCCTTTGGTGCCTCAGGTGTTTCCTGTTACTTCTCTGCTGAATTCTAGCATTCTCTTTTAGATGTTCTATTAAGACAAAAAACAGAAAGTAAATTTGAATATTAAAATAATCACAAATTATGAAAAAATATTATTATTACTCTAAATTAAGTTTCTTAGATGTACTTTCTTCTAATTTTGAGCATTTTTGTTAAGTGTTACAAATGCAGCCTCTGGAAAGTAAACTTATGAGCTTGGCTACTTAAGCAACCTTAGAGCCCTCATTTCCAAAATTGTAAATAAAAGTAATTCATTGTAATGCTTAGCTATAATAAGCATCACTGTAATGTGCCAATAAGTCTTAGCTCAAACATTGCTTTTTACTGAGGTAAAATTATATATTTCAAAATTAGTCCTTCTTATAATATGTGACTTATTAAAGGAACAATTTGAATATTTAAATGAAATATCCTATGTTAGATGAAAACTATTTTGATAGCCATTACCTAAACTTAAAATTAAAAGGATAAAAATTAAACAGTCAAGGAACCAAAACATCTACCTTAGCAAATGTTTGTCATGAAGTGCCTAGGTAACACATAAAAACCTTTATATCTCTCTGTAACAACCGGAAAATTCCATCCACTTTCTTGTAAAAGTTCTCACTTTTCTATTTTAATACCTATAAACATTACTTCTATTTTAAGAAAAAAAGGTTTAGAGATGTTTTCCCTCATACTACATCATAAATGAAGTATTTTAAATAATAAAATATATATTTCTTTTCTTAACAATAGCTTTTTCAATAATAAAGACAGAAACATTGCTTTGCATCACTAAAAAGAATGCATATGATGAGAATCATTTCCTAATGATATAGTCTTTTCGGTTCCTTAAAAAGTGAGCGTCACAGGTAAAAAAACAATGTGTATTTATATAAAAATTCTTCCTGGATTCCCATTAGAAAAATCCATCATTTTTCTTTTCTTTTTTTTTTTTTTTTGAGTTGGAGTCTCACTCTATCACCCAGACTGGAGTGCAGTGGCCGCTCCCGGCCACCACAGCCTCGACCTGCTGGACTCCGGCGATCCTTCTGCCTCAGCCTTCCAAGTAGCTGGAACTACAGGCGCGTTCTACCACACCCGGCTAATTTTTTGATTTATTGTAGAGATGAGGTCTCACCAAGTTGCCCAGGTGGGTCTCGAAACCGCGGGCTCAGGCAATCCACTCAC
Organism: Tarsius wallacei; assembly: GCA_963574415.1. Taxonomy (NCBI): domain Eukaryota; kingdom Metazoa; phylum Chordata; class Mammalia; order Primates; family Tarsiidae; genus Tarsius; species Tarsius wallacei. Next base: position 10,137 of record CAUYQG010079399.1, on the reverse strand, counting down.
CTCAGCCTCCTAAGGCGCAGGATTACAGGCTAAGCCACCGAACCCAGGAGAAAAATCAATAATTTTTCAAGGTGACTTCCTATAAAATGTACATCATAGAGTTTGTCTTAGAGGTGAGTGATAGAAACAGAATCCTTAAAGCAAAGCATGAAGCATTTGATCAGACACGGCAGGGAATGGATTTCCCTTACTTTAATGCCTATGAAGTCACTCGCACATTCTTTTTCTGTGAATTGTTTGTGTCTGTGCAAAAATCTCTTGCTTTTAAGATTAATAGACAAAGAAATAAATTTGTTCTATAAATTAACAAGTCTTATGGGAAAAAAAGATATGCAGAATTTGACTTTGAGATGTGAGAAGAAAGGCACAATTCCTAAATGTTTCCTCTTTCTGTTAACATCCCCCTAAAGAATGATGCAAATGTGAGTTCTGCATTATGGATCACATAGATAACATCCTCACTTTCAAAGGGGAAATCTTGGACATCATATTAGTTAGAAATTGAATTTGTTCCTCAGTTATTTTCTATTGAGCTCAGAGTCATAAAGGAAGAAAGGTCTTATTGTCATTCTGAATAACTCTGGGATACTCAAAGTGAGACTAGAATAAAACCTATAGTGATGGCCAAACTTCAAGACATACTCTTAAGAAGAAAAACTCAGTTATTACTAATAATTGTGTATTAAGTCATAGGTCTAAACCTATCAATTACTGAACCATTTATACCACTACTGTCCCACATGGGATTCTGACTCCTTATATACATATTATTAATGAAAATACATTAACATTTTAAACATGTGATTTTTTTGTTAATATGAAATAAATACTGGAATATTTTCACTTTTTTCTTACTTCATTAAATTATAAGGAAAAGTCCAGGGGTCGTGGCTCATGCCTATAATCTCAGCATTTTTGGAGGCAAAGGAAGGAGAATTGTTTGAACCTAGGAAGTCTAGACCAGCTTGGGCAACATAGCGAGACCTCATCTCTACAAAAAAAAGTTAGCCTGGCATGGTGGTGCATGCCTGTAGTCTCAACTATTCAGGAGACTGAGGCAAGAGGAATGCCTGAGTCCAAGAAGGAGAGGCTGAGGTGAGTCACTGCACTACAACCTGGGATACAGAGTGAGATCCTGCCAAAAAATAAACTTGTAAAGAAAATGTAAAAAGTTACATTTCTACCAGATAAGTGTAAGGTCACATGATAGCCTTTATAAGCTATTGGCTCAGTAAAAGAACTAATTCCTGGATTCAGCATAACTTCTGAAAAACCTATAAGTGATGAACCTGAATATAATGAAAGTAATTTGTTCTGGAGAACATGCCACCTAAGATATGTCTTGTTCTAGTAATTGCTTCATACTTTGTTCAGGTACTAAGTCTTTTCATGCTGTCACCAGTAACCCAGTAGACCACTTGGAGTTGTCAGACATTATAACACTGAGTATTTTTTTAAAATTATTTTCCTAATCTCCTGCTCCAGTCATCATTCACTAAGTCACTACTCAGTAAATGTAAATGTCATTTAATGTAATAATACAATAAGATATATTACTTCCTTGTTACTATAAAAGTTAGTCCCTGCATTATTTGAAGTTATGATAAAAATGTAAAGGTAATAGGACTAGGAGCTCTTATTCTGGTCTTAATACTTACTCACTACCTATCTTGGATAAGTGATTAAATCATCTTGAACTTCAATTGTTAAAGTCTAAATAATGGAGATAATGCTTCTTTGAGGCTGGGCTCAGTGGCTCAGCCTGTAATCTCAGTACTTTGGGAGGCCAAGGCAAGTGGATTGCCTGAGCCTGTGGGTTCAAGACCAGCCCAGGCAACTTGGCGAGACCTCGTTTCTACAATAAATCAAAAATTTAGCCGGGCGTGGTAGTGTGCACCAGTAGTTTGGGCTACTTGGAAGTCTGAGGTGGAAGGATCACTTGAGCCCAGCAGGTCGACACTGGGGTGGTTGTGGGTGTGCCACTGCATTCCTGCCTGGGTGACAAAGTGAGACTCCAACTCAAAAACAAAAAAAATTTCCTTGTAAAATTCTTACAGTTTTTATCATAAATATAAAATTGATTTGAGTGTCAAACATATGCATAAACATTAAAATGCCCAGTAAATAGATAATATAAGTTGCTGGCAATTACAGACTAATTTATGGGCTTCCAGGGAAGTATTTGTTACTTGAGAAGGAAGAAAATAGACAGAAACCTCTCACCCATTTTCTTGAAAGGCTGTCTTCCAAAATTCAATTTATCTACAGGTTTCAAAATAAATCACCATTGTTGCCGTGTGAAGGCTGATGTTGCAGAAGGCTTCTGCCTTGGGCTAGTGTAGAACTCTATGGTATCGTCAAGCAACTCAACTCCCTAGCTCCCAGGACCTATTAAAGGCTACAATTACTTAGAATATTTTTTGTCATCTCTGTTTCTTTAACTTTGCCTGTAGGATGCCAACATTGTTCACTAGTGATTTATTTGTTCCGTAGTATTGAGTGGGTAGTTGAGGATGGAAAAATTAATTTTTTATTGTAGATATTATTTTATCCCACAGTCATTATTATTAAGGTGTGAAGTACTATGCTAAGTATTATTGAAGCCATAACCTCCTAATGTATTGCTCTAATCATATAATATACTACTTATTGTAATTTACATTATACCAGTGAGAAAGCTAAGACAGAAATGCGTTCAATCACTTACACAGGTAATGATGCTGGAGTAGGTTTGAAATCTAACATCAAAATCCAGGGTTTAAGCTCTTAATGCTAACATATTGTTTTAACATTCTCCAAGATAATCGCTGACATTTAGAAATTATGGTACCAAATTACATGTTTATGATTGTCCGGTATAAGAAGTTAGATAAAAATACTAAAATATGAACTCATTAATTTTACTTTATTTCTCAGATTTAGGGCATTGGTTTCCCCCTTTGTAAAATTAGTTCCTGTTGAAACTAATGTCATGTATTTTATTAGCAACCATAGATCAAAATAAATGGCTGTTTTGAAATAATACAAAAATTTAAATTAAATTTAAATCCTAAGTGTCCGGGGCTGTCACAAATGAGAGAAACATTTATCTTAATTATTAAATCTGTTAAATTATTCTAAACTAGAAGACTATTTAGCAATTTGTTTCTAAATCCATTGGTCACAAGAGCATACTTGAGCTTCCTAAAAGTCAACATTACGTTATTAGAATTTTAACTGTTTTCATAGTAATAGTTTTGCACACAAGATAATGTCATAAATATCCAGGGGCTTGTATTTTTTGTTGCAAATGACAGCAGTGCCGCCTTATGAACAAATCATGTGTCTGAAGTACTTGAGCTTTATGTAAAGATGAAAGCACTACTATATTTCAACATATTCATAATTTTGTTATTGAATATGATCATTACGTACAATCACATACAATTAATTATTTTTTGTTCTTCTTGTTGCTTTTACCCAAAATTTAATAAGCAACATTAGTAAAAAATATTATTATTATTATTATTATTATTATTATTATTATTGGAGTCGGAGTCTCACTCCATTGCCCAGGCTGGAGTGCAGTGGCACATTCACGACCAGCCCAGCATCGACCTGCTGGGCTCCTCAATCCTTCCACTTCAGCCTTCCAAGTAGCGGGAACTACAGGCACGCTACCATGCCCAGCTAATTTTTTTGATTTATTGTAGAAACGAAGTTTCACCATGTTGCCCAGACTGGTCATGAACCTGCGGGCTCAGGCAGTCCACTCTCCTTGGCCACCCAAAGTGCTGGGAATGCAGGCTGAGCAACTGAGCCCGGCCAAAAATTATTATTGATTTTGAAGACTAGGTGAAGTATGCAAGTCTAAGTAAGACACAGAAACATAAATAGATTTAAACATTTTGTAAAAAGCAGCACATTTGAAAAGAAAGTGAAGATTTGATGTGGACAAGCTCAATATGAGTTTCATTGAATGACAAATCATTTTTGCCACTCCCACAGTCCATCTTTAATAGAAGTATGCTGTCCTATAAAAAGAAAGGTAGACTTCTTCCCATCCCTTATCAAATCATGACTTGAACATTTCTAGCTCCTATTCAGAAACAAACTGAAGAAATGGAACTAAGGAAGATCATAGTCTTAATATCTTAAACGATTCAAATATTAAAGAAACTAAACATGGATAGTTTGGAAGCAAGAAAATATAACAATGGATTAGAAAGATCATGGGTATCTTCACATGATGAAAGATTTACTGTGTATGCCTTTTTGAACACAGAAATAAGTCTCCATTAGTTATATCAAATTATATCGAAGCCATTTTTTTATACTTTTTTAATTTTTTATTTCATTTTATTTTTATTTTTTTGAGTTGGAGTCTCTCACTCTGTCCCCCAGACTGGAGTGCAGTGGCCGCTCCCGGCCACCGCAGCCTCGACCTGCTGGGCTCCAGCGATCCTTCCGCCTCAGCCTTCCAAGTAGCTGGAACTACAGGCGTGCGCTACCACGCCCAGCTAATTTTCTGATTTATTGTAGAGATGAGGGCTCACCAAATTGCCCAGGCGGGTCTCGAACCCGCAGGCTCAGGCAATCCACTTACCTCAGCCTCCCAAGGCGCGGGATTACAGGCTGAGCCACCGAGCCCGGCTCAGTGTGATATTTCTAAGGCAAAAATCAAATTGTATACCTTTCCTGCCTGAACACCTTTCATAGTTTCATGTAAAATATTGGAAACAAATGAAACTTTTTCATAGACAAAAATGTCCCTGCTTACCTTTATAGTCGCATATCTAACAACTCTGCCTATTGCTCACTCTGCTTTAATTACATTTGACCTAGTTCAGGTGCTTTTGCTTGTTGGCCTTTGCACTTGGAATTCCCTCTGCCAGGAAGGCTTTCCCTGCAAATAACTTTATGTCATTCATGACTCAGCTGAAATGTTTTCTTCAGAAAAGGTGTTCCTTACCATACAAAATATGTCTTTTTTTTTTCTGAGTTGGAGTCTCACTCTGTCACCCAGGCTGGAGTGCAGTGGCACACTCACGGCCACCCTGCTGGACTCTGACGATCCTTCCGCCTCAGCCTTCCAAGTAACTGGAACTACAGGCGCATACCACCACACCTGGATAATTTTTTGATTTATTGTAGAGACAAGGTCTCATCAAGTTGCCCAGGCTGGTCTCAAAGCCCTGGGTTCAGGTAGTCCTCTTACTCGGCCTCCCAAAGTGCTGGGATTACAGGCTTGAGCCACTGCACTCAGCCAGAAGTAGATTCTTAACTATAAACTTGCCACTGCTTCTAAAATAATCATAGAAATAGCCACACTATTTTCCACAGAGGTTGGACTAGTTTGCCCTACCACCAACAGTCTAGAAGTGTTCCCTTTTCTCCACACATGTGCCTGCATCTGTTGTTTTTTGATTTATTAATGATGGCCATCCTTACTGGAGTCAGAACTGAATACCACATGTTCTCACTGATAAGTGTGAACTGAACGTTAATCACAATAACACAAGGGAGAGCTTGGCAGTCATGGGTCACTGCTAGGGGTGGGAGGGAGCAGGGAGGACACACAACAAAACAAAGGGTACCTGGTCTTAAAGCAGCGGAAGTGAGGACCAGTTGGAGGCCCAAACTTCAACTGCATTAGACCACTTACGTACCTAATCCTGATTTGTACCCCACATCTTTATAATAAAACAAAGTAAAAAGAAAAGAAAAGAAAATGATCATATCAATGCCAACAAAGGATACAACAACATTTATTGAGATATTGTAACTATGTGCCAGGCGCTTACAAATATCCAGGTTCACAGTCTCTCTTAGGTTTTTAAGTCTCTCTGGTCTACAAAGTAACAAATGTGAGGTGTCACTTCTAAGCTAAGCCTTCAGGGCTGGTGTTCCCCTTCCATCTCTGATCTCCTGCCACCATGTCTTTGGAGGTCATGTGGTCTATAGATGGTGCAGAATCACTTTTTCACAAGGTTCTCAGTGACTGTGTCCAGCTGAGCCACCAACAACCTAACTCTAATATGATAGGGAATAACACTTCTTTTTTTTTTTTTTGAGTCAGAATCTCACTCTGTCACCCACGCTTGAATGTAGTAGCACACTCACGGCCACCACAGCCTTGACCTGCTGAGCCAGGCGATCCTTCCCCCTCAGCCTTCCAAGTAATAGTAACCCCAGACACCTACTACCCCACCCGGCTAATTTTTTGATTTATTGTAGAGACGAAGTCTTGCCAAGTTTCCCAGGCTGGTCTTGAACCCCTGGGCTCAGAAAATCCTTTTGCCTCCACCTTCCAAAGTGCTGGGATTACAGGTATGAGCCACCATGCCTGGCTGGAATGACACTTCTTAAGTGTTAAACCACCAAGATTTGACGACTTACTAATTTATCCCAATATGAGACCTCCTATTCAGACCAATTCAGATAGAGTACCTCCTTTTATTTAATGTGAGGTACTTATTACCTCCATTTTAAGGATTATATAAATGTCTTAATGTTATTAAATAACTTACTCAAAATCACATAATTAGTAAACAAACAGAGACACTGGACTTTCCAAGTCTGAATCTTCCACAGAAAACGACATTCAGTCCCATTCATGGGATTCATTTCTTTGGAGGAAATACTTTTACATTATTCAGCAGTGATATCAATCATATTGCTTTATGTTACATTACCTCCTGGAGAAAGTTTGGATGAAAGAAAAACTAAAAGTCTTATTCTCTTATCAAGAAATATGACCAAATTACACATTAGTTCATGGCAACATTTCTGCATTCTGCATTCTCTTTACAACCTTAATAGCTGATTTTGAGATTTTATTGACCAGCCCAGCAAATTATAATTGCTTTATAATTCATATCTCTCCCAATGCTTTCCATTTTATCAGAAATCATAATTTGTATGGGCAAAAAAAGAAAGAAAGAAGGAGGGGAGAGGGGAGGGAAGGGGAGGGAAAGAAAGGGGTGGGAGGAAGAAAAAAGGGAGGGAGGGCGGGCAAAGAGCTTTCTCAGCCCATCTCAGTAATTGAGGAATAATCGTCAGTTGTTTTACAATTAGAATAATATTTCTATAACCAAGGAATTTGTACATCTATTTACATTCTTCCTTATATAGGCAGAACTTCTACCAAAAATGAAAATGTAAAACTTCAGATTTTTAATATGAACCAAAGAAAGTATGCAACAAAAGTGTATTAGCCAATAGTTTTTGCCATCACACAGATCTATAAATTATACTTTCTATAAACAGAACTAACTGAAAACAACATTTAATATTTGATTTTTTATACTCCAAGATGCATATGATAAAAAATAGTGGGTGTAATTCTTTTTCCACTATGCAAAAAGAAAACCCTGGCAAGGTCCATGGGTTTGATAAATTCTTTGTGTTTTACAGCAAAGGATTTTGGTTATAGGTTATAAACAATGAAATACACCTCAGTGGCTTCTGGGGTAAACAAATGCAAGCCAAACATATACCTGGAATATCATGCTAATAATTTCAGTATTTTACGATCACACTTAAGCTGGTGACATAAAAAATCACTGGCGTCCCCGCTTATTGGCATAGCCCTGTATCTCTAAATTTTACACTCTAATATTACTTTTCAGTAAAAAGATGAGATTAAGCTCTGCAAGAACCAAGCTCAAAGACAATTTGTCTTCTGAAAGAAAAAGCAGCATATTTTCATTTAAATGTATTTACATTCATGTGACCAAAATAGGAAATGCCTTTGAGATTCTAGAAGTTCATAGTACACTCAGTGTATAAACTACAGAACCCAATCCACTGTGGCGAAGGGGATCATCCAATTTAAGTGCTAAACACTACCATGGCTGCAATAGATAATGACCTGGAATATACAAAAACTGGGAGTAAGGACATGTTAGTTTCCTATTGGCTGCTGTAACAAATTTCCACAAACTCAGTGGCTTAAAACATCACAAATGTATTGAGGTCAGAACTCTAAAATCAACCTGTCAGCAGGGTGGTGTTCCTTCTGAATCCTTTAAAGAAGCAGCTATATTTCCTTGCGTTTTCAGCTTCTAGAGGCTGTCACATGTCTCGGCTTGCAGCCCCTTCCTCACATCCCTCCAACTTCTTACTTTGTCATCACTTCTACTTGTAACTCTGATCTTTCTGTCTTCTTTTTCTAAGGGTCTTTGCGACTACGCAGGGCCCATCTGAAATATGCAGGATAAACTTCCATCTCAAGATCCTTAACTTAACCCCATCTGTAAAGTAAGGCAGCATATTCGATATGTTTGGGGATCAAAACATTGATGTCTCTGGGGTGCAATTATTCAGCCTACCACCTGGGAAAAAAGAGATGGAAGAAAAGGCAAAAAGATGGAAGACTTGCAAGTATTGTTATAATGATAATATTAATATAGTAATTATTATAATTTGTCCATCACATAAGGTCTGGCATGTGACGAAGACACTCTAAAAAACTGAACCTAGATTAGCTTCCCAGGTCATGTATTCAAATGCTTACAACCTGTCCCTATCTGTATGTCCAGAGTTAATGCTGAGAAATAAATAATATTTTGAACAAAACTTTCAATGACAAATTTTAAAAGTAGCTTTGTGTATTCAGTTTCTCCAAAATGCAACAAACATTAAAAAAAATAGATTTGGTCCCAGGATGTAGTTAATAATGATAATAATATAGACAGGCAAATAAAAGAGCAACTTTAAAATAATATGCTCAAAAAATTTTTAACTGAGGAAAATTATTTTACCATGAAAAGATGTGAAATATTGCAAAAAAAAAAAAAAGGGTTGATGCTAAAGGAATATCTGAAGGTTTAAGAACAGACATTCTAAGGAGAGAGCATTTTCTCCTTGTGGAGACCTTCACTTTTCACAATCAGTGGCAAAAATAAGAAGACACTAAATGGTTGGATGAAAAAGACAAGTAATTACTAAGGTCTTTTCTTCTTCGCCTACGGGAACATTAGACTTGGATTTCAGATTGTATCTCTTCTTCCTAACAAGAAAATGGATACACTTAAGAAAGTAGAACACGTTTTGCCTCAGGACAATTTCAGGAATTATTATAATTTTAGAATTCAGCTATTTTGATAGATTACTCCAATTATAGAAACCATGATTTCCTGATGAACTTTTCAAAACCACAGAGTAGTCTCAAATGGTCTCTATATCTAAATGTATTATACAGGGGATTTCCAGAAAACAGAGGTAGAGAAAAGGAGTGTTTAATTAATTCCATACTAATTATTGTTAATCATTCACTTAGCAAATATTGATCAAGTTATTAAATTATATCAAATAAAGTCTGGTACGTGGTGAACACTAAAATCGTGAAATCTAAATTGCTACACTGGCCATGTATTCAAATGTTTACGGCCTCTTTATATCTGAATGTCCCAAGTTAATGCTGAACTTAAATCATATTCTGAAAAAAACTGCAATGACAAGTTTTTAAAGTAGCTTTGGTTATTCAGTTCCTCATTATTTTATTATTCCAAAAATAATAAAAACCACAGAGGTTTGCATAGTCTATGAAATGGGTATAGCACTGAAATTTCAATCATCAAATTGTTCTCAAATCTGATGAGAACAAATTGTTCTATCAAAAATAGTGAATGCATTGATGAAGAAAAATATTTGTGAGGTACACAGCAAATCAATGGTTAATTTGGTTAATAAGCAGAGTGGTAATAGATCAATATGTAAGAATAGACAACCTAAGAGAAAAATAATCAGAAGGCAGAAACCACAGGTAAATTTTGAAAGATGTACAATTGAACAATGAATGCATCGAAAAATTATCAAAGTCACTAGTAAAGAGAAAAACCATAAAACAAAAAGATAACATTGTACAACTCTTAGATTAGCACAGACTGTAAAATTTATTATTTCCGTGAATTTTAAAAAGCTAGAAAACAGAAGCTTGTATTGTTTTGGTTAAGTTAAATATTTATAAAAACCTTTTCTTAGGGGTCAACACACCAGACTTTAAAATAGGCTTAACTAGCCGGGCTCGGTGGCTCAGCCTGTAATCCCGCGCCTTTGGGAGGCTGAGGTGAGTGGATTGCCTGAGCCCGTGGGTTCGAGACCCGCCTGGGCAAGCGAGACCTCATCTCTACAATAAATCAAAAAATTAGCCGG
>CAUYQG010079398.1:0-27552 GCA_963574415.1 Tarsius wallacei | reverse complement strand
CCATGAGCTCTCAGAGCATGTGGCGCCTGTCACCTTGCAGCAGAAGTGCTGAAGGGAAAGAAAGAAAGGATGTCGTTTTCTCTGGTTCCCCTTAGTCTTTAAGGTACAAGGGGGACCCAGAACAAACCAGAATTATCTTTTGGAGGGTGGGCCCCTTGTAGTCCAGACTTCTCTCACTTGTGAGTGTTCTAGAACCCATTAGCATCTGTGGATCAGCTAGTGCTTTTGTGAGAGGCCACATTTGGTTTTAGTGATTTTTTTTTTTTGGAGATTCTTTCAACACATTTGCCAATTTCATGATAGATGATTGATGGTGAGCGTACCTGCCCAAACTGTGTTGAGTGTTCAGTAGTTTTTACCAAAAATGACCTGGCCCCCATGCCCCACCCTCCCTGTTCACTCAATCTTGCCCAAGCTACTTTTTGTTTATTTGTCTGTTTCCACAGATGAAAAAAGTCCTCGGAGGGAAATGTTTTGCTCATGTAGAAGAGGTGAAACAAACAAAAGGCCGAAGCACTAAAAGGCTTCAAAACGGATGAGTTTGAAAGCTGTTTTGAGCAGTGGAAAAGGTGTCTTGATAGGTGTATTGCATCCAACAGAGAGTACTTTGAAGGTGACAGAAGTTTGAACATGTAAGAATAAATACACATTTTTTTTTTTTGATTTGGAGTCTCACTCCATCGCCCAGACTGGAGTACAGTGGCCGCTCCCGGCCACCGCAGCCTCGACCTATGGGCTCCGGCGATCCTTCGGCCTCAGCCTTCCGAGTAGCCGGGATTACAGGCACGCGCTACCATGCCCGGCTGATGTTTTTGATTTATTGTAGAGATGAGGTCTCACCAATTTGCCCAGGCGGGTCTCGAACCCGTGGGCTCAGGCAATCCACTCACCTCAGCCTCCCAAGGCGCGGGATTACAGGCTGAGCCACTGAGCCCGGCTAAATACACATTTTTAAATAAATAAATTAAAGATTTTTTTTGAGTCTCCCTTTGTATTTTGGGGTGAGCCTCACAGTGATTAAAGACCTAAACCCATATGTCAAGGGACTGGAGAATTTCCTAAACGGGAGCCTCTGTGCTTCCTCGATGCTGGGACAACCTTTCCAGCATCGAGGGGAGCTCAGGGCTGCCGCCCCAGGAGGCTAAAGGAGCCTGTGGAGGACAGCAATGGTGCAGTTTCCTATGGGTATAGGCAGGCGCTCACTGACATCTTAAATCTTCTGCAAAATGGAGTCAGAGAAACCATAACCCAGGGACATTTCCGAGAAATTGTTCTCTAGAATTAGCTGCAATATGGCACTAATAAAGAGAACAGTCTATAAAGTATCATCAGTTCTAATTGATAATTGGACTTTTTGTGTTGCCATAAGTAAGGCTAAAAGCTTCAGATATTGTATTTAAATTTCTACTTTAAAAATCTGAGGAAGCCCAGCCACCTCTTACATTAGAGAGACAGAGAGAGACATAAGGAGAGAGAGAGAGAGACAGAGATAGAGACAGAGAGAGAGAGAGAGAGAGAGAGAGAGAGACAAAAACAGAGACAGGCACAGAGATTTACATAATATATACCAGTGATAAAACTGGGAAGACAGCAGAGGATTGAGGCTTCAGTAATCCAGAGCTCTTAAAAAAATTTTTTCTCTTCAATTTACTCTTTTTAATCACTTCTCCAAATTGAACTGATATGGGCTTAGGGCACTGTCATCTAAATGTAAGGGTGTCATCTTTGTGGGGTTAGTTCTAGGTCACGACGTTAGGCCTAGGAAGGGTCAGGCTCCACAAGGGGTCTTTGGCTGGAGGATGCTACCTGGGGGTGGCCCAGGTGAGCCTTTGGGCAGGGAGATATGTGAGGATGGCACTGTTTGGAGGCCTGGTGGCTTTTGAGGGAGAAGACCCATTGGAGGGAAGGTGGCCATTGCAGAATCCTGGCACCCAAAGGGTCCCTAAGAAGCATGGCTCAGCTTTCTCATTTGTGTGACAGAATTGCAATAACGAGCCCGTGGCAGGCTCCAGAGGCCTGGGGTGAGGGTTTAGGGTATGAATTTTAAGTTCTAAGATGAAAGGGACAGGAACAGCTTGTCGCTGGATGTTCCAAGGCAAGGAGCTAGACAAGCAGGCATGCAGTTGTAACATAGAACCTCGTTCACCCAAACCTTTTGACAAATGTCCTTAGCACTTAAAAATTCTCCTCAGCAAGGTTAATTCTCTGGGATGAATTGTCCTCTTTCTCAGATTCGTCAGCATGGCAGGAATCGTGGCACTGTTGGAACTCATTGGAGCTGATAACGCATCTGTCCCAAACCTCAGCGGCCCCTCCTCATGCCAGGGAGGGGCTAGGGCAGAGAGGTCCTCATCTCCTGAAGTAGACAGGGTCACCCAGATGGGGCGCCCTGTGCCCATAGCTTGACTTCCACCTTCTGCCTTCATGAACTGTGGATGCTCCATCCTGGAGAGGCGGGACCCAGGAGGGCCCATGGGCCTGAGCAGGCACCGGTAGAGGCGGCGGGGTGATGGCCCCAGGGATGCGGCGAGGTGAGGGGGGCAGAGTTCACTTCTGCCAGCCGGCCGGACCACAGGTCCCGGTCCTGCTGCTAAGGAGATGGCCGCGTGGACAAGGCATGTCTCCCCAGCCCAATTCCTCTGCCTGGCTGCGCAAAGGACGGGAATGAGCCAGTGTGAACAAGGCCTTGATGTGGAAGGAATGCCTGGGGAGCCGAGGCTACAAGGCTCTACATCTTTTAATTGTCGCTGTTGAATATGAGGACCAAAACCTGAAAACACTGAGCGAGGGTGGGGGCTTCAGAAGAGGGGTGTGTGTGTGTGTATGGATGTGTGTGTGTGCATGGATGTGTGTGTGTGCGTATATGAGGGGTTGTGAGGTGTGTATGGTGTGGAGTAGTGTGCATCAATGTGTATGTGGGGACTTGTGTGGCTTATATGTGCCTGTGTTTGCTGTTGAGCAGTGCGAGTGCATGACGTACGTGTGTGTGTGTGTGTGTGTGTGTGTGTGTGTGTAGAGGGTTATGTGTGGTGCATAAGCATGTGTGTGCAAGGGATTGCCTGGCATGCATGAGATGACAGTGGGGGGATTGTGTGCGTGCGCATGCTGTGTACAGAGGGATTGTGAGGTGTGTGGTGTGTGTGCATGGTGTAGAGTAGTGTGAGTGCATGCATGTGTGCTGGAGATTTGTGTGCATAAGCACGTATGCGTGTATGGGGTTTGGGTGGTATTTGTGTGGGTGCGTGGTGTGGAATGGTGCGTGTGCATGTGTACGTAGTGGGGATTGCATGGTATGTGTGCATGTGTATGTGGCAGGAGTCATATGGTGTGCACGTGTGCATGGTGTGGAACAATGTGTGTGGCAGGGGTTGTATGATGTGCGTGTGTGGGGCATAGTGTGGAGCAGTGTGTGTGAATGTGTATGGTGGGGTTGTAGGGTGTGTGTGTGTGTGTGTGCACGGTGTGTATGGTGTGTGTGCATGTGTGTGGTGGGGGTTGAATGATGGGCATGCATGTATAGGGTGGAGCAGTGTGTATGCATGTGTGTGTGGAGGGGTAGCATGGTATGTGTGTGTGTGTATGTGTGTGTGGCAGGGGTTGTATGGAGTGTGTGCATGTGCGGTGGGGGTTGTATGGTGTGCATGTGTGTGCGGTAGGGAGCAGTGTGTGTGCATGTGAACCTAGTGGGGGTTGTACAGTATGTGTGCATTTGTGTGTGGCAGAGGTCCTATGGTGGGCATGTGTGCATGGTGTAGAACAATGCATGTGCGTGTGTGTGTGGCGAGGATTGTAGGGTGTGTGTGCCTGTGTGCATAGTGTGTATGGTGTGTGTGCGTGTGTGTGGTGGGAGTTGTATGGTGTGCATGTGTGTGTAGTGTGGAGCAGTGTGCATGTGTGTGTGTGGAGGGGTGGCAGGGTGTGCGTGCATGTATGTGTGACAGGGGCTGTATGGAGTGTATGCATGTGTGATGGGGTTGTATGGTATGCATGTGTGTATGGTGTGAGGCAGTATATGTACATGCGTGTGCGGTAGTTGTATGGTGCGTGTGTGTACGGTGGGGGTTGCATGGTTTGTGTGCATGTGTATGTGATGTGTGTGTGTGCAGAGGAGGTACGAGACGGAGGCCCCACCTGTCTGGTTGAAGGTTGTCATTCTGTGTGTCTGTGGCATCCCTGGCCCTAGTTCTGAATCTGAAAAGCATCTCCCTTTTTAACCGTGAAACAGTAACCTTGAGGCCGTGCTGTGCTGGCCGAGGGCCCTCAGGAGGGAACCGACTCCCACCCCTCCGAGGTGCCCCGGCACCGCCTCAGTCACCCAGATCCAGCAGAAGAGTGCGGCATTGCCGAGGAGTGTGCCGTGGTTCCCAGGTTCCGGCAGCATGGCGTGCGCCTTCAATGTGCCAAATTGCTACAAATCAGTCTATAATCACTTCTGTTTGCATTTCCAATTATGGAGGAAGTGAATTTCACCTACTCAACAATTCACCAGTGGAAATTACTCGGAAGAAATATTGCTGACGTGCTGGCTGATGCCTTCCAGGGGAGACCCGGGGCCAGTGGGGCTGGAGATGCTGGGCGCCCACTGCCGTGTCCCTAAAGCTCACTTCCACCAACCCCCACTGGGACACCATGGCTCTCGCTGTCTCCACCGGGACACTTACCTGACTTCCTTGGCCACACTAGTGTCAGGATCAAAAGAGACCCTCTGCAAGAAAGAGCCTGCACATGTTAATACAGCAACCTACTGTCTCCGAGAGCCCACAGCAGGATGGCCCCAATCACAGCTCATTTCCCCCCTCACCCCAGGCCACCATGATCTCACGATCCCTGCCACTCCTGACTGTGTTTCCACTAGCCTGGCCAGGGTCCAGGGCGGTGCCCCTAAACTACAGACAAAGACTCCGATGGTCACAGTCAACCCTGTGGATAGACCTTGGGAGTGGTCTGACTTGTGCCAGCTCCTGTGGCTGCAAGACTGGTGGGCTTGACCAACAGAAATGCATTGCCTCACAGCCCTGGCAGGCAGAAGCCCAGTATCAGGGGTGGGTTCTTTCTGAGGCTCTGAGGGAGTCCGTCCTGACCTCTCTCCTGCCTTTGGGCAGTTGCTGGTGATCCATGGTGCTGCGGGTCTATCAGTGCACCACCTGACCCCTACCTCCGCCTCCATGTGGCCTTCTCCCCGTGCCTCTGCCTCTGGGCCCGCATTTCTCCTTTATGTAAGGGCACCAGTCAAATCGATTAGGGGCCCGCCCTACACCAGGGGGATGGCATCTCAACCTAACTGATTATATCTGTAACAACACCATTTCCAAAAAAGGTCGAATTCTGAGGTCCAGGTAGTTAGACTTTTGGGAGGGCCCAGCCCAACCTGTGACACAGCTCATTTCTCCCATCGTGCAGTCAAGACGGAAGAGTCTCAGGCTGACTTAAGAAATGGGTGGGGATGAGTTCAAGTTAGAGACCCTCACGGCCCCACCCCTCATCTTTCTTGGGGCCTTTGGTGTCAAGAAAAAGACTCTAAGCAGATGGCGACCAGAGTCTCTCTTTCTGCTGTGCTGCAGACCAAGTCTCTCACGCCTTACTGTGACTCAGTTTCCCCATCTGTCAAGGGGATGTGGGACTCTCTCCAGAAGGTTGTTGTACATTAAACAGGTCCAGATGGCTTTGCTGTGGGATCTATTTTCCTGGCTTCTGGAGGATTCTGTCCCCACAGGCACCAGCAGCTCCTTCACTGTCAGTCCCTCCACACCACCATGTCACACATGTCCGCCTCAGCTTACCCCCCTGCTGTCTCAGGGGCTCCATGACTGCATTATCTTGGGGTCCCCTGCCCCTTGTGGTCTACCCCTCCCGCTGAGAATGACCCAGACCCTACAGGGTGGGCTCCAGAGGCCAGTGTTTCTGGGCTTGCTTCTGGAAGGTTTTTGAGACAGTTTCCTTACCGGGGAGCTGCCTAAAATGAATGAGAGACAGGTGTGAGGGGAGGGGGCCCCCAGGACCTGCAGCCATGAAATTCCATGTCTGATGATGCAGACAGCAAGACTCAGCACAGGGGTGACATGCCGGGGGGAGCTCTAAGCGTTTCCTTATTTATGTCATAATGCTCCATCCTCCCTCTAACACTTCCCGGTCTCCCCTTTCCACGGTGATGGTCGACTTCAGTAGCCTAGTGCCAGAACTCTACCAGACGTGAGCGCCTCTTGTCTGCCTCTTTGGGAGCCCTGGAGGTCTCAGTCCCCAGCCGCATGCCCACGGAACCAGCCTTCACGCCTTCCTCTCTCTGAGTGTGGCACCATCTCCTGGAGACAGAGATCGAGATCCCCGCCCCCCCCAAGCCCGCCTGAGAGGTCTCAGATGGCAGACACCCAGAGAACAGCGTGTGGGTCAATTGAGGGAGAACCTCCTATGTTTTTCATTTACTTGAGACACCCCCGAGCACTGTGCCGGAGCACACGTGACAGGACGGATGGCCTCCGACTCTGGGCCTCCCACGGCTGTGTTCATGTCACACTAATGAGGAGAGGAGAAGCTTGTGCAGCGAGGACACTGCTAATGGGTGTCCAGAGCGGCCGCTCCAAGTGGGCTGGCGCGCCTCATCCTATTGACTGAAAAGAACTCCCTTTAAAAAATTAAGAGTCGAGGGGAATTTGTCACAAGGCCATTACCTGCAGACACTTCTACCAGGTTGCCTCTTGGAGTGCTTGTGCATAATTAATTAGCAGGCACCGCTCTTGCAGTCCCTACGTAAAAGTTAAAAACCCATTTTACTGTGTTCTATATTTTCGGCTCAGCATCACTGTCAGGCAGGTTTCAAGAGAGACAGGTATTTGCATATGGTGCCAAACTGGAGTTTCCATGGCAACAGACTTCAACTCCAAGCAATGGGCGTCATCCTCACTTTCGGGAGCCACCCGGAATGCCGTGGGTGAGAGATGGGTGTGAGGGGAGTGGGCCCCCGGCACCTGCAGCCACTGAAACCCCATGTCTGTTTGCTTATGAAAACAGGAGGGACCGGGTGTGCAGATGGAAAAAAAAAGGTGTTTTGTAGTCACAGCTTTGGGCTAAGCAAGAAAAAACAGAGGGAGGAGGAGAAGGTAGAAGGGGAGAAGGTAGAAGAGGAGAAAGAACAAGAAAGAAAAGGAAGAAAAAAGGGAGGAAGATGAGGAGGAGGAGGAGAAACAAGGGGGGAAGGGGGAAGATGAGGAGGAGAAAGAGGAAGATGAAGGACAGAGGAGGAGCTCCTTCAACCCTCTCACCAAGGAGACAACAGCTTTTTCTTTCCAAAGACCCAGGTGCCTCTGTTCTCAGGGCAGCAGACCTACAAAGGGCTGGTGAAGCTTGCATGAGCTGAAACCGGGAAGCCCATCAGGGTTGCACCATCCTCTTGGGGAAGGTGTTGGAGTCTGTCATTAGGAAAGAGGAAGGTGTCCCAAGTCTTGCACGTGGGATGTGCAGGGGACAGGACCCCTATGTCGGGTGTCTGTGAAGGGTCAGGCTTTGAGCATCGGCCCCCCGGGAGCCTCTGCAAGATTTCTGGTGGCTGACCTTGGGCAGAGGAAATTCCTGGCAATGGGGCTTCTGCCTAGACAAGGAGTCCCAGAGGCTGCTGTCATGGACAGAGACCAGGCTCTGCCCGGGGGACACCCAGAGCCCCAGCCCTAGAAGGCATGGGGGAGGGGAAAAGGATAAATAGCCAAAAAGGAATGAGAGTGGACTTCTCTCCGCCTTGGTGGGAAAAGGGCTGACAGCAAACACACTTTAGAGATGCCATTGTTCAGCGGGCACCTGACATGCCACGCAGTGATTCCTGCCTGTTGCATGGGGCAATTCATTAAGCAAAGCTGAGCACAGATGCGGTAGCTAGTAAAATTATGCATATGAGAAATTAAGGGAGAAGAATTCCTCCCATATGCACAGTACTTACAGTTTACAAAACATATCTGCATACTTTATGCTTTCTAACTTTCCAGCAAATCTCAAAAATCAGGAGCTGCCTAACATGGGTCTGCACTCCCATCTTACATATGGTAAAACTGAGACTCAGGGGACAGAATGACGTGCCCAAAGCTTCACAGGTGGCCGTTGGCATCGTCAGGGCTGATTCTTATCATTCTCAAAAGAAAGATTCAGGATTGGCTCAAAACACAAAGATCGCTTGGAAATCTTATTTAAAGAGTGATTAAAAACTCAGATGACAGGATTCCCGGCTCAAGTCCCAGCTCCACCGTGAGCTTGTTGCATGAGCCTCAAAACACCACTGCGCCTCATCAGTAAAGCAGGAGTGAAACTGAGGTCTCCCTGCTGGAGTTGGATGGAAGTTCAGTGAGACAGCCTGTGGGACGGCTCTCCAGGTGACCTTGAACAGCCCCAGTTCCCCTGCTTTCTCACCTGTAGTTCTAGAGAAGGACTGTAGAATGTACTGGAAATGGAATACCCTGATACAAGGAGGGACTAGCTGGAATAGCCCAGGCCCTGTTGCGAAGCCTCCTAGAACATCATATCAATATATCTACCATGCTTAGCCAGCGAGTCATGTGCACCCAGGGCATAAAACCTAAGGTGGACTGCTTTCTAGGGTGCCTCAGCTGTTGCACAAGTAAGACAGACGAGTTTCCATCCACCCAGGCAGCTCTACTGAGCTTTGGGGACCTGCTCGCCGTGTATCCCATGCTTCTGTGTCCTCGCCGCCCGCCTGTGAGTCACAACCTGCTTCGCGTATCTTGTTATGTGCCAGTGTTCTATTACTGCGCTCATCCAAGGCATCGAAATTGGCCCAGTCTGTGGTCCAATGGAAGCGGTGTTTAGGGTCCTCCTCTGGGATTGATACTAGTGCAGAGTGAGCCTGTTTTGCAAAGCTGTGCGGGGAGAAGATAGCACTGGTATATGCATGAGCCATGTGATCTGGCCTGTGAGTTAGCACAGGAGTATTGAGGATGTGCCCGTGGCTAGCTGGTATTAATTGAGTGACACAGCCAAGATACACCCAATAATTCGAAGAGTTGATGGAGACGCCTCCCCGAGATTATTTCTCCATATTTAACATCTCAACACTCCTACTATCCTCTCAAACCTAACACAAAGTTGTATATTCACTTCTTGAGATGGTCAGTTTGATGTGTCAACTTGGCCAAGCTTAGGTACCCAGCCACTCAATCAACTCTCGTCTAAGTGCTTCCATGAAGGTATTTGGCAGGTGTGGTCGGCATCAACGGTTAGTTGACTTTCAGGGAAAGAGCTTATCTTTGATAGTCTGAGTGGGCCTGATTCAATCAGTTGAAAGGTCTTAAGGAGCAAAACTAAGTTTTATCTAAAAGAAGAGGAAACTCTGTCTGTGGACTGCAGCATCAGCTCCTGCCCAAGGGTTTTGCCTGCCCAGCCTGATGGCCTGTCCTGCTGATTTGCAACTGGCCAGACTCACAGTCACATAAGCCAACTCCTTGCAAGAACTCTCTTAATCTATGCATATCTGTATGCTTGTGTCTCTATATCCATATAGAGCTCTATTTAAAGCCATATCTATCTCTCCATGACTATATATAGATATATAGATAAACAGAGAGACAGAGATAAATCTATCTATAGATACTTCCATATAGATAGATAGAGCCAAGTATATAGATACTATATACAGATTTATAGAAATAGATTGCTATTTCAATTTCTCTATACAGATAGAGAGATATTTTCAGATATAGATACACATTAGATATCGATATATCTATTGCCTTAGTCTGTTTTGTCCTGCTATAACACAATACCACAGGCCGAGTGATTTATAACGAACAGACATTTTTTTGGCTCACGGTTCTGGAGGCTGGGAAGTCCAAGATCAAGAAATCACATCTGGTAAAGGCCTTCTCACTGTGTCATCCCATGGTGGAAGGTAGAAGGACAAAGGAACCCCCTGAGAGAGCACAAGATGGAACCGACATCCTCCAGTGCATTAATAATCAGTGTTAATCCATCCATGAGCACAGAGCCCTCATGGCCTCATCCCCTCCCGAAGGTCCCACCTCCCAGCGCCACTGCATTGAGGACTACATTTCCAGCATGTGCCTTCTGGGGGACATGGGCAAACCGTAGCATGTGTAGATATAAATTTAGATATAAAGATATATGAATACAGAGATGGATGGAGCTATCTGTAGAGATATGGATTTAGACATAGAGAGAAGGCACAGATATGGATACAGATCTCTCTCTCTCTCTCTCTCTCTCTGTTTCCATTTCTATTTTCATATCAATATACCTATCAGATGAAATATAATACAGTGATAGAGATATATTTATCTATATAGCTATATACATATTTCTATATCTAGATCATGTAAATGTGGATGCAGATATTGATATCCATCAATATATAGAAACAGAAAGAGAGAGAGAGATATCTACATACAGATGCAGCTATATGAGGTCTGACAATTAAGTTTGTGAACTTGCCACCATGCGCTTACATTGGCAGCACTGTGCAAACAACTCGGTAAGGTCTCGTAATCTTGATATGTCAAAGTCTCACAGCTGAGTTCGTGTTGATGTGTGGCAGTGTCTTGCTGAGTGGCGTTCATTATTGTTGTTGCATGTTTTTGTGTGCCGTTGCAAGAATGTCTGAGCTTGAGTTAGAGCAACGAACAAACATTAAATTTCTTGTTAAACTTGGCAAGCGTGGAAGTGAAATCAGGGACATGCTAGTCCATGTTTATGGGGATGATGCCATGAAGAAAATGGTAGTGTACAACTGGAGTAAATGTTTTCTGAGGGGAGAGAAAACATCACTGATGAAAGGAGGTCAGGATGCCCGTAACAAGCAGAATTGACAAAAACATTGCAAAAATTTGTCAAATTGTGCATCAAAATCATCAGCTGACTGTAAGGAGCATAGCAGACCAAATAAACACTGATAAAGAAACAGTTAGGAGCCAGATACGGTGACTCACACCGGTAATCTCAGCACTTTGGGAGGCGGAGGCAAAAGGATTGCCTGATCCCAGGGGTTTGAGACCGGCCCGGGCAACTTGGCGAGAACTCCTCTCTACAACAAATCAAAAAATTAGTCAGGCATGGTGCCTGTAGTTCCAGCTACTTGGAAGTCTGAGAACTAGCAGGTCAAGACTACAGTGGCCATGAGTGTGCTACTGCACTCCAGCCTGGGTGACAGAGTGAGACTCTGACTCAAAAAAAAAAGGCTGGACGTGGTGGCTCATGCCTGTTATTTTAACACTTTGGGAGGTGGAGGTGAGAGGATTGCCTGAGCTCAGGGGTTCGAGACCAGCCTGGGCAACTTGGTGAGACATCGTCTCTACAATAAATCAAAAAACTAGTCTGATATGGTGGCACACACCTATAAACCCAGCACTTTGGGAGGCCAAGGTGAGAGAATTGCCAGAGCCCACAGGCTAGAGACCAGCCTGGGCAACTTGGCGAGACCTCCTCTTTACAATAAATTACAAAAACGGGCATGGTACCCGTAGTTCCAGGTACTTGAATGGCCTGAGCCCATCTGGTAGAGGCTGTGGTGACCGTGAGTGTGCCACTGCACTCCAGCTTGGGCGACAGAGTGAGACTTCGACAAAAAAAAAAAGGAAACAGGAAAATCTTAACTGAAAATCTTCGCATGAGAAAGTTGTGTCCAAAAATGATCCTGAGGAAGCTCACCAAGGAACAAAAGCAAAGGGGAGTCAAAGTTTGCCAAGATCTTTAGAGAGGCGAGATGACATTTTGGGCTGTGTAATCACTGCCAATGGAACATGGGGTACTAATATGACCCTGTAACAAAGTGTCAAAGTACACAAAGGAAGTCAGCCAATTCTTAACCAAAAAACTCCCACTAGTTCAAATTAAGAGTCAGAACGATGCTGCTGATCTTTTTTGATATCAGAGGGATTGTTCATTATGAATTTAGACCAGTTGGACAAACAGCAAACCGAGTTTGCTATTTGGAAAAGGCTGCATGAAAAGTTAGACAAAAACAACCTGACCTTTTGGCCAACAACTCACCACTCTCATATCATGACAATGCACCAACTCACACAGCACTGTCTGTGAGGGAGTTCTCAACCAGGAAACAAATAACTGTATTGGAACACCCTCCCTACTCACGTGATCTGGCCCCCAGGGACCTCTTTCTTTACCCAAAGATAAAGGAAATATTGAAGGAAGACATTTGATGATATTCAGGACATCAAGGGGAATACGATGATGGCTCTAATGGCCATTCCAGAAAACGATTTCCAAAATTGCTTTGATGGGTGGACTAGGTGCTGGTGTCACTGCATAGTTTCCCAAGGAGAGGACTTAGGTAATTGTAATGATATTCAACAGTGAGGTTGTAGCACGTTTTCTGTGATGAGTTCACGAACTTAATTGTCAGTTATAGATCTCCTAGTGGCTTGTTTCTCAGGTAGAAACCTAACGACCTATTTCTTAAATGAGCAAACACTGTCAACAAATTTTCCAAGCCCTAGGAGGGACCCCTTCAAATCCTCAACATTTTCATGTCCACAAGATGCCTCTTTTCTTGTCAATGGTGAAATAGTGTCTTGGATAAAGCTCACAGACATCTACGAGTTCGTAAACAACCCCTGCACACCCAGGTGTGATCCTCAGACTTGAGACCTGCGTCTGTGTCCGTTTTCCCATTGCCGACCTGGCGCCCCTACCCCAAACCCCGCTGAGCCTGCGAGGAGAGACGCGCCTTCTCCAGACGCCAGGCTGCGTGCTGCCGCGTCTCGGCGGTCTCATCAGGATGTACTCGGTCTCCCGCCTGAGCCGCGGGGAGGCAGGCACTTCGCATGTGTTTATAAACACACATTAATTCAGGGGCACAGGGCTTCCTAATTGTTGTCAATCTCTGTGAAACCCACAATGCGCCCAGTTTCTCCCTACATTACTTTACATCTGAAAAGCCGTGTTAAGGCCCCATGTGTCTCGGTAACCTCCGCAGCCAGGAAAGAACAAAAACGCACGCTCGACACCACACACTGTAATCTCTTCGCGCATTGTCCTGCAGAAGATGAAACACCAGGAACGCAGGTGAGCGTCTGTGGATACTTAGGTGGTGAATGGAATATCATCAGGGACGATAATGCCTGCTTGATGAACAATTACAGAATTCGCTCTGGGTGGTGCCGCGCCGAAGTCCATCATCAGCACTTTCTGTGCGTGCCATGCGCCGCTGGCTCTGAGCAGGCATCTGGCTTGATGTGGGCTGCGGCTTCCCTATTCTTCCCCACCAGACTCCTCAGGGAGGTGTTTGCTCCCATCATGTTTTATGTGGCTGGATTAATGGGCTGCGAATTGACGCCACCGTTGCATAACTCCTTCCATTGGCTCACCAGAAAACACACACACACACAGTCCCAGCTTTAAAAGCACGGGTATGCTGAGCGTTCTTTTTTTTTTCTTTTTTTTTTTGAGCTGGAGTCTAACTCTGTCACCCGGACTGGAGTGCAGTGGCCGCTCCCAGCCTCGACCTGATGGGGCTCCGGCGATCCTTCCGCCTCAGCCTTCCAAGTAGCTGGAATTACAGGCACGCGCTACCACGCCCAGCTGATTTTTTGATTTATTGTAGAGATGAGGTCTTGCCAAGTTGCCCGGGTGGGTCTCGAACCCGCGGGCTCAGGCAATCCACTCACCTCAGCCTCCCAAGGCGCGGGATGACAGGCTGAGCCACCAAGCCCGGCTTAGCGTTCTTTTCAAAGTCTTGGAGAGCGGCTCTGGGGTGGGACTTTCTATGGGAAAATAAAGATTAGAAAATGGAGCCTCTGACAGGAAACGTGAACTCGGGGAAACGTGAACTTGGGGAAACGTGATGGCAGCCTGCTGTTCTAGGTGTGTGATTGTAGCTGGGAGGAGGGGAGGGAGAATTTGTTCCTCATTAATCATCAAGTAGCGCTTGAATGTGATATTGATGATGGGGATGAAACTGTGGAACTCTGCAGTTTATAGAGATCTTTCACTCACATCACGTAATTTGACCCTCAAATCTGTCTTGTAGGTTAAAACAACAAGGAGGAGGAGGAGGAGGAGGAGGGGGAGGAAAGCAAGCTTGGTGCAACTGCCATCTGGGTAAGAGGACTCACTTGCCTGGCTTCAGTTACACTAACAGCCCTGAGAGGTGACCTTGACTTCCTCCTTGTTTTGTAGTCGAGGAAGCTGGGGCCCGGAGAGTTTAACCGGCTTACCTAAAGCCCCATGGGTATTTTGAGTCATGGCTTGAAAGCAACCAAGAGGGAGAGCCTCCGTGCCGAACAGAGCAAGGGCTCACCCAGGCAGCATCTGTACCTCTGTACCTGAGAGCTGGGTCAGCAGGGACAGGAATGGCGGGGCTCTTCCTGAACAACGGGCAGGTTTGCCTAAGGGGCCGAGGTGATGGAGCCGGGGGCTGCTGAGTGCACCTGGGACCACGGTGTCAACGCAGCATCTGGTGGACCTGCAAAAGGATTATCTGCATGACGTCATTTGCAATCTGGTCTAACGTGGAAGGTTTTATTAATGTTCCTCTTCTTGTGCTTACAGACTTTAGTGGGGACAGATTCTAAAGTCAATTTGAAAATAAAATCTGGAGCCGAGAACAGCCCATTAGTTTACTAGAGTTGGCAGACTGAAATGGGGAAGGATTCCTCATCTGGGAACGGCCTAGGAAGACATGGCCACTATGTCATGTTTAATGGATGAATGAAGGAAGGCATGAATGACCAGGTCAAGATGATTCCCAACTCCAGTTCAGAACCGTGATGAAATCCTACAAGTTTAACATTTCCTGGAACATGCTGTCACCAGGCTGCTGGTACACACCACTGTGTTCAGTTCTCAGACCAATTCAGTGAGGCAGAGATCATTTTCCTCTTTCACAGATGGGGAAACGGAGGCTTGGAGAGCTTACATAACTCTCTTCCAAGTTTCTGGTTTTGAGGATCAGTGTCTGTACCCCCCACCCACACCCCATTTCCTCCCTTCCATCCTGACTTCCCAGTTGTCCCAGAGGCCAGATCCATGAGTCACCCGCAGCTCCAGCAGCTCATGGCAGCTCACCCCTCTTGGGTCAAAGCAGGGAGCGGGCCATGAGCCTCCTGCAGGGGAAAGGTCCCCCTCCAAAGCTCCAGGGCTGCTGTGACAGCTCTCACTCTGAATAGATTCCTTGGCAACAGAAGCCAAGCCTGCTGATGCTCTTGAGCCTGGAGAGTTTGGAGCTTTCAGCTGTGCTCG
This sequence comes from Tarsius wallacei, assembly GCA_963574415.1. NCBI lineage: Eukaryota > Metazoa > Chordata > Mammalia > Primates > Tarsiidae > Tarsius > Tarsius wallacei. The sequence goes on along the minus strand of CAUYQG010079398.1, from coordinate 12,345 downwards.
TACCCGGGTGGCAGCGCAGTGAGAGTGACCTCCAAGCACCCCCTGGATGGTCCATATGCATGGATGAGTGCAGCTCCACATCCTCATCAGGCATGAGAGCGAGAGGAGGTGAAACCAGCACAGGCCACTGCGTCAGCAGAATCCCAGGGAGAGCGGAGCCCGTGCCCGCTTGGCAGGCACCCAGGGGGCACCTGGGAGCAGGTAGAGAAGCGAGACCCCCAGGTCGTGCCGTGTCCCGCCTGCCTTGGCCCATGGGCTTGTCCCCTTAGGGATGACATAAATTTAGCATGGAGGGTCTGTGCTTGCTCCTCTCTGAGCAGGTGGTCTGCCCAGATGCAGAGACCCAGCCCACACAGTCAGCCCAGAGCCTCCCTCGGGCTGTGTCTGACACCAGCAGCATGTTCGCTGAGTGCTCTCGGTGTGCCCTCTACATTGCCTCATGAGCTTTGTCTGCACACACCCATGCAAGCCTCACATTTTCCCTAAGCAGTAGGTACCATTCCTTTGGATAGATGAAGCCCAGAGAGGTTGGGTAACGTCCCAGGTCACAGAGTTAGGCTGTGAACCAGGAAATCACTTAGAGCTTGAGCTCTTCTTGATGGCCGCACTCCAGTGTGTATCCCCCTGGGCCAACGGAAGTGGTACATGGCAGGATTTGGAAAATTCTCATGTTCTTCTTGCCCAACTTAATTGAGAGTTTGTGAGGCTGGGGCAGACGCATCCATCCTGACACCATGATGGTACAGCGGGAGCTCCCTGACTGGAGCACACAGAAGGGAGGCAGAGCGGAGAGACAGAAGTTCTGAGAGCTTTGTTTGCATCTTGGGTATAATTCTGCCTTAAGCTGAATACATCCCAAGATTTTCAATTGCACAAGCCAATAAATTTCCATTTTTGCTTAAGACAGTTTGTGTCAAGTTTTATCACTTTCAATAGAAAGAATCATAACTGATTCAATATTCTCTCATTTTTTCACAACTTAAATAGAACGTGAAATCTAAAGATGAAGCTGGCATTTCTTTTTGTCAGTATAGCAGCTGAAAACAAAGAAAAGCTGTCTTCAGCCTCTTGAGGCTGCCTCCACAGCTACGGAGTCAGACTGTGCTGCTCTGCCTGCAGCTCTTAGATACGTGCTATGCCTTTGCCTCTGGTGTCAGCTTTGGGCCACCCCTACTCACAACATGCAGGAAGTGGTCTACCTCCCCACACGTTCTCATCTGCAGTTGAAATCTATGACTTCCCTTATCACTGCGCAATCAGATGTGCGAAAAACTTTGCTTTGATACATTTTGAACTTCAGACGTGGATGTATACAGGACCCTGAAATAAGAAAAACGATGGGATAAGTGAGAAGTAGGCAGCAAAAATAAATGTCAAACTGAATTCTTTGTAGACACTGGGTGCCACGCTTGAAGACCAAGCTTTTCAACTGTAACTGAGAGAAAGTGAGGAGGGAGCCCTACCTGTAGGAGTCCAGGAAGTCTGGTGATTCTTGTTCTTCAATCATTACTGCTTAATTGTGCTCCCGACAACACAATACTGTCTCTGAACTGTTTTACCCACAGTTGATTAATGTGTTTTAGAATTTTTCCCCAGCTATCAACACGGATGAGTTGATTAGCACATTACATTTTTTCCCTCTCCTCTCAGCAACCACTAAATCACACTTGTTTTAATTCATTGATTAAATTAGAGATGGTTGCCCTCCAACAAGTCTCGATTTTACAGGGAAAAATAATTGGAAAAGTTATTTATCTTAATGTCAATTAAGACTAGCTAATTAGACATAACTTTCGTGGTTTGTGCTGGTTGAACTATAGCTTCTCAAGTCCTGTGACGATGTGCATGATTTTGGAAGAGCTCTGGGGAACAAGATATAGCACAGGGTAGGGAATTGGGGTCCGAGTCAACCCTATCTCCCATCCAGGTTCATTAGTTTGTGATCCCATCACTTTCTCCCTGCTTCTCTTCCTGCTAATGAAATTGTTACATTGTTACCATGGAGTAGTATTAGCAGTGGTAACAACGATAGCAATACTGATAGAAAGAAATGGCAACCATAACCTGATCCATCATACCAGGCAGTATTCTGGGCACTTTCTATATAGCAACTCATTTAATCCTTACAACAAATCATTCCTCCTTAATTTGGAGGAAACTGAGGCACAGGAAGATGCTGTCACTCAGCCCACATTCCACAACAACACCAGGATTCAAACCTGCATTCACTTTCTCACATCCGTGCTCCTCTATTGGGAAGGCTAGGAGTTGAAGGTCACTCCTGTGGGATATGACTCTGCCACCATCAGGCAAGTCACTGAACCTTGAATGTCGATGACTTTGTCTGTAAAACAAGGGCAAAAATGTCTAGGTCATGAAGCTGTTGTGATCACAGGGGGACTAATGTATTTGGAAGGATCTGATGTGGGGAAAGCACTCAAGATACATGAATATAAACATGATGTGGGGGGAGAGCACACCCAGGAGTGGGTTACATCAGACGGCAAAGGTGAAGGGCAGCTCCAGGAGCAGTTAAGGCCCCTAGTCAAAAGGGAGATCATCTGGGTGGGTCTCTGAGATATAAATAGATAGATAGATAGGGTGATAGATAGATAGAAAGATGATTGATAGATAGATAGATGTAGATGATAGATATGATAGCTCAATAGATAGCTAGATAGATATAGATCATAGATAGATGATAGATGATAGATAATCAATAGATGATCAATATATAGATAGATGATTGATCAATCGATTGATAGATGATAGATAATAGGTAGACAGGTAGATGATAGATAAATTAATCGATAGATAATAGATAGATGATAGATAGATGAAAGATAGATGATAGAGATATAGATGATAGATAAAGAGATGGATAGTTAAATATAATTTGGGGCCGCGCGTGGTGGCTCAGCCTGTAATCCTGAGCTTTGGGAGGCTGAGGTGAGTGGATTGCCTTAGCCCGTGGGTTCGAGACCTGCCTGGGCACCTTGGCGAGACCTCATCTCTACAATAAATAAAAAAAACAAAAACAAAAAAACAAATTAGCCGGGCGTGGTAGCCCGCGCCTGTAGTTCCAGCTACTCGGAAGGCTGAGGCAGAAGGATCGCCGGAACCCAGCAGGTCGAGGCTGTGGTGGCTGGGAGCGGCCACTGCACTCCAGTCTGGGCGATAGAGTGAGACTCCAACTCAAATAAATAAACAAATAAATATAATTTGTGGCTCAGAAACCAACATCCCAAAGTATGGTGCTTTGACATGCTGGACTAAAGAACCAGTCTCCATGTCTCTGAACCCCCCTCCCCATTCCTCTTTCTTTTGCAAAGTACAGGCTGAAGCTGTTCTCTGAAGTCTCTTCCTCTGCCTGAAGCCTGTACTCACCAAGTAACACAATTATCTCTGGTCTCTTCCCTGAGTTTTTGTTGTTGTTGCTGTTGTTTGCTTTTTGTTTTCCAGTCAGAGTCTAACTCTGTTGTCCAGGCTAGGCTCAGGCAATCCTCTCACTTCTTTCTCCCAAAGTGCTGGGATTACAGCCAGAGTTTTATTAACTCTTATCACAGGAAGAAAGACTGAAGTCTTTCAACACACCTGGACAGACTTTTGTCACAAATCATTGTCTTCTCTTTTGGTATCATTCAGAATTTCATAGAGACTCACTCACCGGCCATTGTCTGCTCTGTGGGCCCAACAGACCTTGTTCCAGGCCATTGTGTATGCTCCAACTTCATTCGTCCCCCCTCAAAATTATGGACTACCCCTCAAATTACCACATCCTCACCTCACTCCCCATCCGCTGTGAAGAATGCGCAAACATCTGTCCCCATTGGATTTCTGTGTACTCATTCCCATGCGGCTCCCCTGTGCTATGCACGTTAAATAAATCTTCCATTAATTTGCCTTTTTTCAGCTGACTTTCAGCAAACCTTCTGAGGGCAAAGGGGACATTTTTCCTTAGCCCCTACGGTTATGGCTCTGTGGGCAGGTTAGAAAAAGCCACTCCGTTCTGGAAGCCACAGTCAAGAGAACCCAGAGCCTGACAAGCCGAAGGAAGGGTAAGAGTATTGCCTGTCAGAATCCTGTCTTTCTCTTTGGAATCTGATCCAGTAGACAGTAAAAATCACTGTTTGTCTCTTTTTCCCTTTCAAATTGAGGATTCATGGGAGAAAATAACTTGTATGACTAGTCCTTGGGTTTAGTGACTCTGATGTCTTCTTTGATATAAATACTCATGTTGTCTGATTCTTTTCCTCCCAGAAATGGTCTGTGGTTTTGTGGGGGTTTTTGTTGTTGTTGTTTGTTTTTGTCTCTGTCATTCCATCTTTGTGTCATTCTCCTTCTCATCTTGTGTTATGTTCTGAGAGCTTGACTTGTGACTAGGTGGTCTCTATCATCCAGAGGGCATGATGTCCAGGTAACATCTGGTGGCTGGTCTAGAAGGACCGGAACCCAAGACACATATGCTAAGTAGCACGCTCTTTGCAGAGCATGTCAAGTTCTCAGGGGAGTTTGTCTTAATAAGTCCCCTCCACAAAGGGCTTTTGTTGCCATGAGTCTTGTTGCCTGGTTAGTCCTGGAAAAATCTAACCCCAGGACAGACTACCTGGTGTCATGGATGAACAAGACTGTGCCTAGTGGCCTACCATAAATTTTGGGGATACCAGAGGCACCACACACACAAACACCATCCTTACCCACCTGGAGCAACACAAGTCTCTTTGCTTTCTTGGCTTATTTCTGGTAATAAATTTATGGGGGATCACGGCTGCATCTTCTGCACCCATTTTAAAAATGCTGCTTATGTCCATGGTGTGCTAAACCTGGAAAGTTACCTCTGGGATTGTCCATGAAAAAAGGTTTTTTGGTTTGACTCACTTATGGAAGAAATATTTGGCTACATTAAAAAAAAAAAAACATTTTAGACAGCTCTCATCTTTAATAGCTATCTTATTCCTACCTATGAAAAGATAAAAAACAAAACAAACAAACAAATAAAAAAAAATTGCCTGAGAAAAACCCTTGGCAAGATGTTTTAAAAGGCAGAACTCAGATTTAAAACGAAGTTCAAATTCATTGCATGCTCAAACTTCCCTCTCTGGACTCCCCGCGGGATTTACGTAAAGGCCCTCGGGCCTGTGGTCTAGTGGTCTGGACTCCGCACAGGAGTGATGCCCCATCTGGCAACCTGTCCGTTGGAGACATAAATCCTTTGACTCCGGAGAAAAAAGAGACATTTATGAGAGCCAGTTTGAATGATTTGTTTTGAATTTATTGTGTGACTCTTGACTTCTTGGAGTACCCATCGTATTTCATTCTTTTCTCTCCTGTGGACAGCTACCGTGGTCTGCTCATCTCGTTTTCCTCTAAGCCATTTTTGAGGTGGTGCCGGATCTTGTGAGGACTGCTTCTTGGCATCTCTCTGGAGACACGTTGTGTATTCTTGGTTAAGTCACAAAAGGCTTATTATTTTTGATTCAGAGTCACTTGAAGGTACATTGGTTTTTATTAAAAAGTGTGTTTTCTTTAAAAAAAAAAGTCAGAAATATTTGCTATTTATCCTGCTGAAATCGAATAATCAAAACTTTAAGTGATATACTTTTTTTACAGAGCTTTATGGTCAAAAGTCAGCTTTATTAAAAACTGATATTCAGATTGTATTTTTTTTTAACTTCTCTGTTCACTTTTGTATTCTCTCTCTCCCATGGGAATTTCTCAGCCAACTAGACCCCCCTTTTCCTGACTCCTCCCCTCCGCCCCCTGCTAGCTAAAATTTTGTTAGCTTTTGGGGGAAGCTCAAAATCTCCCCAGATTGGCTCTTCTAGGGATTGTTCTTCCATTGCTTGATTCTTCTTCCTTTGGCCAACTTGAAGGGATAACACATGAAGGCATCTAGAGGGGACTTCTGGTGACCCTGAGACCCCTTGAGGAACACAAAAAAGATAACACTGGCCCCCTTTTTAGGGGTTTTTAGGAGTTGCCCATCTTCCTCACAAGAGTCCTGGGGTGGTTCCTCTCAGGTCTGAAGTTCTGCTCTCTTTTGCATTAAGCTTCTTGATGTTTTTGGTTTGGGATACATGTGTGTGTGTGTGTTATATGTTGTGTGTTGTGTCTTATATCTTATATGTCTATATGCGTGTTTGTGCATGTATATGACTATGTCTATACATGGTACCAAATTGACTTACAAAGAAATGAATACTCACAAATTAAATAAATAAGCCCAAAGGCTTTCCAAGTTCACATGACTTTAGTAGGCTTTGGTAAGTAAAGCAAGCATTGTTTGTTAGTAAAATAAAGCAAAAATGACTTCAAAATTAAACTCAGATATTTTTTTCCCCTTAGTCAACTGGTCAGATAAATCTATGCTTTTTCTGCTAGATGTTTTAAGGATATAAAACAGTTGCTTCTCTATTTTGATAACTTGATGGGTTTGTCTGTGAGCTGAAGCCGTGAAGCCTGGCCTCTGGGATTCCCTGAAGCTTTGTGCATGTCTTACTGCGAGCTTAGGTCTTTGGTTTTGAGCCTCTAGATTCTGAGGTGAGGCCTGGGACATATGTATGTCCACTGTGCCTGGGTCACTAGCTGTAAGGCAGAGTCAAGCTCAATATGGCCTCATCCTCCCTGGCCTCACTCTGCTGCCTGAACATACTGGAAGGGGTTGATCCTCCAGACATCTTCTTCACAGCTCTGCCTTCTGTCCTGGGCTCTGCAACTGGTATGTAAATCCACAGGGGCCCTGCACGTGGGTACTTGGGACCCAGGACACGTAGGGTGGACACAGGGAAGGATACTTGTATTCAATATCTCAATAGTCTTGGCTAAGATGAGAATGGCCAATGCAGCATTAACCTGGTTCTGTTTTTTGAAAAATAATAAAATGACTTAAATGACCTTCCTTGTCTTTCAGGAACAATTATAATATAATAGTAAATTAGGTAAATGTGAATGAGATAAATATTTATAAACAAAACTATCATAGTTTCAAAAATCTTTTCAGTACTTTGACATTTTAGTCACATTATGCTAAATTCAGTAATAGATAAGCATAAAATGTCTGAGTGATTTCTAAGTAAAATTACTGAATTATTGATATTAAGCGTAGGTTGAAGCTTATATACATTGACATCTTGTTTTTATGTGACACAGAAAAGCTAAATATATCTAAATTTATTAAACATAAAGCAATTGAGGAAACATACCTTTCTAAAAATTATGAAAGGCTTTCATCTACAAATGTTGCTATACAACAAATCAAAATTGTTTTCTTCCAAGATTTTTTGCTGAAAATTAGGGCTACTAAGAGTAAAAATTGTACTTAATATATGTAATTCAAACTACTAGATGTAAGAAAGACTTTTGTATGAAAAGTATACAAGGAAAGTGCAATGTTATAAAGTATGAAGATGTGTTTTGTTGAGAAAAAGAATAATTTTGTCTAGTTTAGAGTTTATGTAAAGGTTGTTTCAGAAGAAATGAATGGAGAAAAATATTATGATATAGATAAAACTAAATTGATACAGAAAGTTAAGGAAGAAAGGAAAAATTGTAAGAGGTATAAAGTCTTGTAGAAATCTTAACTTATGTGATAAAAGTTGATGGGAATTGGATGGATTTGTTTACAAGATTTGATTAAAAGTGGTTTTAGTATTGAAAGTGTACTAATACAAAACCAGAATTTGTTTTTCTCTTTTAAAAAAAGATTTTCTTGTAGTAGTAATAACAGACAGCAGAAAAAATTATTCTCTTTTTGAGTAAACTGCAAATTTTAAAAAGAGGGGAGGGAAAAATAAAACACATTCTGTGTTCCCCATGCTACCTTTATTTTAATCTTTTGATCATTTTGAAAACCTAGTCTCCTCTCTATCAAAGAGTAAAGACTTTTGCTTTTTGAAATATTTTAATTGTAGTTTGACTAAATAAATGACTATTATTCTACAGTGATCTGTGATTCTATTTTGACAAAGTGTTTTAAACCTTTGAAATCTTTTAAAAGACTTCCAAAAATTAAAATTTTAAACATAAAATTAAGTCTTTTGTACCTCAGACTAACTTGGGAATATTCCAAAGGGCCCATAATGCATTTTTTAAAAATTGGAGTCTCACTCTGTTCACAGCCACCGCAGCTTTGACCTGCTGGGCTCAGGTGATCCTTCTGCCTCAACCTTCCAAGTAGCCACTGTGCCTGGCTAATTTTTTTATTTATTGTAGAGGTGAAGTCTCACCAAGTTGCCCAGGTTGGTTGCTCAGGCAATCCTCTCACCTCAGCCTCCCAAAGTGCTGGAATTATAGGAGTGAGCCACTGTGCCCGGCCCCATAATGCATTTAAAAGAGTGATGACAAACAGTCTTATTTGATATGTTTCATTATGTGATAAACATTGTCAAATAAGAAATAATGTTCAACATTTTTGAGTTATATTTGTATGAACATGTTATTAATATATGTTCCAAAATTACATGATATTTTTAAAAATCCGATATGACTTGGTACATGTCATCTGTAATAATTATGGTCATTATGTTGAATTGTATGTCACAAAAAAAGATGAGCAAATTTTCTTGTCAATTATGCCTTTTATCATGGTCATTTTAAGTTTTCTTGTCCACAGTTAATCACATTATACTAATGCTTTTTTTTCCCTAAGAACTTTTTGTAAATCAAAGTGCTGTGTCTTCAAGGAGATTCAACAATTACTCTTAAATACAAGTTTCTGACAACTCTGAGATCCCACAGTTGGAGTGGGTAAGAATTTCAAAAGTTGCAATTAAAAAAAAAACCCACTGGACTCATAAAATTGCTAACCTAGCATTTAGCAGAACAAGAATTAACTACATGGGGTTGAACTGATGGAGAACTGAAATAACTTTAGATGGCTTTTAAAATTTGAAACATCGCTGATTGTTTTTATGTTTTGTTTGCAAGAGTTGAGAAGACTTTTTAAAAGCTGTTTATGGTTTTACAACAACGCACACTTTTGTGAGCAAAATGGAAGAACTTGCCTTTCTTTCTATCTGATTGCTCCAAAATTTGGAACTATTCATGAGTATTGTTACGGCAATATAGTTATTTGCTAAATTGAATAAGAATTCTCTTTTGTAACAGGACACAATTGGAAACACTAGTTATTTGACCAAGGCTTTGACTAATTTTCAGATATGACCAGACTGCTTTAAGAAATCAATATTGACATTATGAAGCCAATAGAACTCTTAGAAAAATGGTCCTGATACTTTAAATATGTGGCTCGCATGGGTGTCTTGTGGTAAGTTAAGAATATCACTTTCTGACAGGCCAGGAACCCCAAGATATTTGGGCAGATTTTGAAAAGAGGAAAGTTCTCTCAATTTATACTGTAACTGCAGACACAGTCTGAGGATAAGTTAAATCTTTGACTTGCCTTCCTGACTCAGGAGATTTTTAAAAATCTAATCTGACATTTATTATAAAAAGTTCCAGCAAAGCTAACTTAAGAAAAGCCTATATGATACATCACTATTCTTGCTTTACATTATGCAAGTAATCAGGTCAAGTTAATAAAACTAAATTTATTTTATACAACAAATGAATACTGTCATAAATATCTTTGGTAGAAATGGGTGATCAGAGAGAGAAAATTTATGTTTCAGAAAAATATTACAGTGCGCTTGTTATTAGATTATAGCCCTGTTCATTGTTTTTGAGGGTTATTATTATTATTATTTATTTATTTATTTATTTTTTTAGTTAGAGTCTCACTCTGTTGCCCAGGCTGAAGTGCAGTGGCCGCTCCCAGCCACTGCAGCCTCGATCTGCTGGGCTCTGGCAATCCTTCCGCCTCAGCCTTCCGAGTAGCCGGAATTACAGGCATGCGCTACCACGCCCGGCTGATTTTTTTGATTTATTGTAGAGACGAGGTCTCGCCAAGTTGCCCAGGCGGGTCTCGAACCCACGGGCTCAGGCCATCTACTCACCTCAACCTCCCAAGGCGCGGGATTACAGGCTGAGCCACCGAGCCTGGCTGAGGGTTATTATTATTATTATGATATGAACTGAACTTTTAGTTTCCTCGATATCTGACTGTATCTCCCCAGACTACCATATTTAATTTCTCTCTTATCCTTCTGATTTGGAATCACTAAAATTTAAAACTTCCTTTTCCCTAAGGCCCCACAAGTTGAAACTAGTCAACTTGACTTTGAAGAAAAATCACTATGACAGTTTATATTTGGACAAACTTTACACACAAACTATATTCCAGGAAAAATCTGTCAGCTTGCCACTGGTCTTCTCAGCTGACTGCCCTCCAGACTCCACAAGAAGCTAGCTGATAGACGACCCCAGGCATTAACTTTTGTTTTTCTTCCGTTTCCATAGAAATGCTTCCTATTAAAAATCTGTTTGCCTGCATAATCCATAGAGGCCTAGCTTTGAACGCCCATCTACAATGCCATCTCACGAAATGCGACACGACTGCTTAATTGGACTGGCCTATTTCCAGAAACAAGAGACTGGTTTAATGGAATCCTTTGCCATCCATTCAGTTACCAACTCGATTTCTCTCTCCACAGCCACCATCTCAGCTTTTAGCCCGTAAAACTTCTAGGGACGTTTCAGACAGGGGACCGCTGTGGCTCAGGAACCAGTTCCCCAAATGTGGCGCTCTGATCTGTGGACTGATAAAGCGGTCTCAAGGTCCCTTTGGCTTCTTGCCAAGCCCCCACCTCTCAATCCTTTCTTTCCCAAAGCACAGGATGAAGCTCTCTGTTCTCTGATGTTCTTACCCCTGGAAAGTCCAGACCCGCCAAAGAAGAACACCATCACCTCTGGCTTCTTTTTTTTTTTTTGAGTTGGAGTCTCACTCTGTCGCCCAGACTGGAGTGCAGTGGCCGCTCCCGGCCACCGCAGCCTCGACCTGCTGGGCTCCAGCGATCCTTCCGCCTCAGCCTTCCGAGTAGCCGGAATTACAGGCGTGCGCTACCACGCCCGGCTAATTTTTTGATTTATTATAGAGATGAGGTATTGCTTGCCCAGGCGGGTCTCGAACCCGCGGGCTCAGGCAATCCACTCACCTCAGCCTCCCAAAGGTGCGGGATTACAGGCTGAGCCACCGACTCACCTCTGGCTTCTTAACTGAGCCTTCGTTATCTTCATTCATATCATAGGAAGAAAGACAAAAGCCTGTCAACACACCTGGACCGACTTTTGTCACAAACCATTGTCTCCTATTTTGGCCCCACCCAGGATTTCAGAGAATCGGCTACTGGCCATTGTCTGCTCTGTGGGCCCAACAGATTTCGTTTCAGGCCAGTGTATGTTCTCCAAGTTCGTCTAATCTCCCTTCAGAATCATTTACTATCCCATAAGTTGCCACATCCCCAGCCTCCCCTTCCCCTGTGAAGAAGGGTACATAAGCCTCTGTACCGCCCTGGGTTACTGGGTATTCAGTCTCATGCGGTTCCCCTCTGCTATGCACGTTAAATAGCTGTGGTGTGTCTTTTCTTCTCTTAATCTGCCTTTTTTCCCAGATGTTTAGTAAAGCTTCTGAGGGCACAGGGGTCATTTTCCCCGGCCCCCCACAACTACAGATAAACTATTATGCAGGCACAGGTATGTGCATCTTAACTCTTAACTAGTAACTAGTCCACGGAGTCATGGGTCATATTTTGTATTCGTTTTCTATTGCCACGTGACAAATGACCACAAGCTTCGTGGCTTAACACTACCCAGATGTGTTATGTTACCATCCCTGTGGGTTGAGAGTCTAGGTACTAGCTGGGTGGGTGCTCTTCTCAGAGTCTCACAGAAATACGGGCTCTATGCTGAAATCCAAGGACAGCCGGGGCTGCAGTCCAATGTAAAGCTTAGGGTCCTCTTCCAAGCTCACGGTCGGTAGAGCTCCATTTCTTGTGATGGCACGGCTGAGGCCTTCGGCTCCTAGAAGTTGGCTGCCGTTCCTCACCAGGCGCTCTCCCAGACAGCAGGAGAGCATCTGCTAATGTGAGTCTCTTTTAAGGAGTCACCTGATTGCATCGACCCAGCAAGAGCAAACTCTCTTCGATGAACTCAACTGGTGCGTACTGCAATTACATCTGCAAAATTCCTTTACTTTGGATGTGTAGTGTAATTTAATCACAGGAGTGATATTTCATTATACTCATAAATGTTGCCCATGTTCAACAGGAGGGGATAGAAATACAGGTCACATACACCAAAAGTAGTATTTTTTTTTTTTTTTGAGTTGGAATCTCACTCTGTTGCCCAGACTGGAGTGCAGTGGCCGCTTCCGGCCACCGCAGCCTCGACCTGCTGGGCTCCGGCGATCCTTCCGCCTCAGCCTTCCAAGTAGCTGGAACTACAGGCGTG